>VZRH01006725.1:0-22217 GCA_013397555.1 Urocynchramus pylzowi | reverse complement strand
CTCTCTCGTTTTGGGGAGCCCCCGCCGGGGCCATGCCCCGGGAAGTGCCTGCAGGAATGCGCCCATTTGCACTAAGCCAAACTGCACAAAGAGGGGTCTTTTTGTTTTCCTTTACTTTCATTTTTTTTTTCCTTCGTGTGGTTTTTATTTTTTAAATAAAATATATGAAAATTCGTATTTTTACCTACTCCCTCCCACAGCACGAGAGCGCGCGGGCCGCGGCAGCGGGGTGCCTCCAGCCCTGGGTGGGTCTCAAGGGGTTTAAACCCCCTTTTTACCCAAAAAAAACCCCATTTCCCCCTCAAAACCCTTTCTCCCCCCTTGTCCTGTCATTCTCCAGCCCAGGCAGCAGATCGGGTTTGGCCAGGCCATGCCTCCCTGCTCCTGTCCCCATGCAGGGAGGGGACAGGGGGGTGGTGGCCCTGCCACCCTCCTGCCCTGTGGGAAGGTTCCCTTTGCATCAGGAACCCCCCATTGCAGGGTCCTCCCTTGCAGGTCGGACACTGCTTTGGCCCCACGGGTCAGGCTGGTGCTGTGCCCCCACTTGTCCCCTCCAGGGATGTGATGTATCAGATCCAAAAGAAAAAAAAAATAAATACTTGGAATTTTTTTTAATGATTCCTGTTCTTTAGTTACTGTTAGGACAGGCAGGGTGGGCACCCTGGGCCCCTTGGCACCCCCAGACCCACTGCTGTCACCCCCCCTCCTGCATCCCACATCCCTCAGGGATGGCATCACCCTGTGCATCCTCCTGGGAGTTACTTTAATTTCAGATAATACTCAAAAAATAAGGAAATTGCCACTAACAGGCAGCAGGGAGGAAGGGAATGAGCCACAGTTGACTGGGATGGGGAAGGGGAAGGTGGAGGGAGCAGCACTCAGTGAGCAGGGCTCATGCTGGTCCCCATGTTGCCCCAACCTTCAACACAGGGCAAGGAGGAAAATAATAAAATTAGGTATTAAAAAAAAAGAAAAAAACAGACAAAATTGTAGCAGCAATTTCCCAATTTATTGAACTGATTGATTTTTGCAGGTATGTCTAAGCTAAATCCCATCACAAAGGTTCTATCCGAGGGGCAGCCCCCGGCAGGCGAGGAACTGGGCAGCAACTAGAAAATAAAATCAGATTTACCTGAACTACATTGACAGAAAATCAGTACAACACAGCATGTTCTCCCACTGACTTCTGGTTACGAAATCTCCTCAACGTCCCCAAAATATTAAACACATCTTCAATACAAACACAGGTTTATAATAATTAATATAAAGTCAGTATAATATAGAATATTCCCAGCAAAAAAAAAATCAACAATCTTCAAACACCTTCCTTTTTGTGTTTGTTCAGCTTTATTTTTGTAGACAGGTTTAAAGCACGTTGAAAAATAAATATATATGAAAGCATACACACAGCACTCTGACTAGGGGGACTAAAAAAATAAGGTTGAAAATCAAAACACGACTCAGGATCTACAAAATCAAAGGAACCATTAATTATGGCTTTTGTAGGAGTCACGTGTCACAGAATGAGCGAAAATTAGATTATCTTTCAGAATATTGCAAAAAATTCCAGTTTTTGCATTGTTTTCACGGGGTTTCTTTCCTCAAGGGTGATGTGCAAAAGGGGGAGCTTTGAGGGGAGGTGCTCAGGGACAGCCCCAAAACGCAGTCACCCACCCCAAAGCCACAGCTTTGCTTGGGGGAAATGGAGTGTTTAAAGGCAGGAGTGGGGAGAGGAAACAAAAAGGGAAATAATGCTGGAGTGGGTTTCCTTCCGGACAAAAATTACTCGTTTTGTTGTCCAAAAAACTGATTTTTGATTAAAGAAAAAAAAAAAAAAAAAAAAAAAAAAGAAGAGGGAGAAAAAACCTTTTTANAAAAAAAAAAAAAAAGAAAAGGGAAAGGACAATCACTTTGCAAACCTTCATTAGAGAAGTCCCCCTCTGCTTCCCCACAAAGCCACTCCATAGCTGTGAGGCTTTGGGGTGAGCTTAAAAACCACAAAACTGGGGAATTCATGATTTCAAGAATATTTTTGGAAATCCCAAATCAACACAAGGACCTCGTTTGTCTCCATCCTTTAAGATGTTCTCCAAGTCCATGGATCCCTGGGATGTTTTCCAGAGGGCTCAGACAGGACGATGCCCTCTGCCCCATTCTGCTCTCTACTCCTGGCACTCAGATTTAAAATAAAAAATGAGGGCAATCAAGGAATTCAAGGAGGAACATTTACATGTACAAATGCTTTAAAAAAATGAATTGCAAGTTCTCGAGACGGAGTATATCCATGTTTTACCTCTAAGGGAGTTATTGTTGTGGAACTAAGTCTGTATATATATACACACACATATATATATATATTTAGAAAAAATTAAAAAAAGGGAACCTCAGTGAAGTATACAAAGCCCTGAAGGGAAATACAAAGATGAGATGCAGAACAGGCAGAATTAGTGGGGTTTTGTTTAAATCTCCAAGAGCAGAAGTTTGCATAGGCAGTATATCCGAGAGACCCCGGAGAGAAGCTGGAGGGATGCGATCACCTGGAGTGACTGATGAAGTTTATAAAGTTTCAGCATAAAAAACACGCCCAAATTCCTTTTTTTCAAACCCAAGTCGGAGCATGGAAGGTTAAAGATGAATCCCTGTGTTTCCAACTCTGCACACCTCCATCAGAACAAAGCACTTCAATAGACATCAGGTGTTAGAAGGGTTTTATTTGGTACATGGTGTGTGTTAGTGGGACAGAAGCACATGCAAGGTTATGACATCATAGGAAAAGTTAGTTTTTATATGGATTTTCCATTTTTCTCTCCCTTTTGGTTTTTTTTGCTTTATTTTTTGCATCCTCAGTTCAAAGACCCTCAAAGTGGCACAATTTGGAAACACTCCTGAGCGCTACCTGGCTCTCTGCTCACCTTTAATAAAAACAAGGAAAGAAAAGAACAAAATATTTCCAAGGGAATTGTGAAGAAAGCTCAGCACTCCCTAACTCTGATGACAAATTGAGTCACCCAAGGGCAAGGAGGAAGAGGAGGGCTTGGCCCACACCTGCTCCTCCTCAGAAGGTGGATGCACACACCAGCATTGGAGGGGATGGGCCACTGGAATGTGACACAAACCCAGGGGTTTGAACTGTTTGGGCTTTAAAATTCTCTTTAAAATAGATTTTTACAGATAAAAAGCAAAGCTAAAGTTAAATCTTTAAGTACTGTATATATTTGTCTACATGGAACAGGTGAGGCTGCACATTCAGGACTTTAGGCACCCCCTAAGCCCTCCCTATTTACAGGGTAAATGACAATAAATACAGAGACCATACTCTGGGAGGGCCAAAATCAGGATAAGGGAACAGCCTCCTTGCTCTCTGGGACCCCCCAAAACCACTGGAAAAGGGTTTATAAAGGTCCAATTGTGACATACTGGGTGGGGTTTTACAGCTTTTTAAATAGGGGAGGAGAAGGAAAAGAAGCTAAAACATAAAATGATATTTTTACAAGTTAAGAAAAATGTTCCTGCATGACCACTCTGCTCTCCCCATATTTAAGGAAGAGGGTTATCCATGCTCACTGCCTAAAGCAACAAGTGCCACGAACTCCTCCAGTCCACGGGGCAGCAGCAGCAGTGCTGGTGGGGCCCCACTGAGCCACACCGAGGATTTCAGGAAAGACTCGTGTTCCCACAGCACTGAACACCCCCAAACCCACGGGGCAGCAGCCTGGAGGCTCCCAATGGAAGCAATGGTGAACTGGGGTGATGGATGCAGAGAAAGGTGGTGAATGTCTGCAAGGAACTGATGAGCAGAGAAAGGGAGTGAATGCCATGAACCCAGGATGCAACTGGAAGAGGGAAGGGAGAGAGAATCCAGCTCCTGCAGGTGCCAGGATCGAGGCTCCCACCACGCTCCAGGAAATCCTGGCACCAAGTGGCTTAAATCCTTTCAGGTTATTTGCTTTATGGGGGTTTATTGTACAATATACTTTTAATTCCTTTGCTGGGTGGAACCACACTTTTCCTCACGGACCACCAGGCCTGCAGGAAGGGAAATAGCACCTTGAGTCATTTGGCTTCTGGCAATGGGTTGTCTTTCGTGGCAGGTTTCGAGACACCACAGTCACAGACATCGTAAAAAACTGCTCGATGGCAAGGATGGAGTGAGGTCTTCGGCTTTTTTTTTTTAATTTATTTTAAAAAGCACCAGAAGCAAAGAGGTGAAGGTAGAACAAGCTGTTTCTCAGGAATAAGACAATTCCAACACATGCTGTTGTTATTTAGGTGTAGCTGAAAGAAGGCAACAGTGGCCGTTATGAACAGGGAGAATCCAACTATCTGGAACAGCCCCATAGAGTCTGAGGAGATGCTGGGAGAGAAACCTGGTTCTTATTTAAAGAAAAAAAATGGTTTATTGGAAAATTTACACGGAACCAGTGCAACTAAAGCTGAAGGTTTTTGTCATGAATTAAGTAGGTGTGAGACCTACCCATGATCAACGAGAATGTTGAGATTGGCAAGGAAGAACAAGGTAGCCAGGTGAAATCCTGGCCCCACAAAAGTCCACGGGATGGGAGCAGCAAGATTCCACCTTGCTGGGATCTCCTCACCTTCCCCAGCTCATCCTGCACTTGGCCAACGCCTTTGTTTTGCTACAGTTTGCATATATTTGTGAAAAAGGCAGCTGAGCAAAGGGAGAAAAGTGAAGATATTTGTGGAGAGGAATGACAGGTACAGAATTGTGTCCTCTAGAGAAAAAGGTGTTTCCAGAAGCACAAACGTGTTTCAGTGCCTGTGGATGACCAAGGCTGGAAGACAGGATGTGGGTAAGATGCCAGTAGGTCCAAGAAAAGTCACAATCTGTTTCTGATGGTGATTCTTTTGGAAGCTAAGAATCCAAGAGAAGTATTTGTAAGGCTGTAATCTGACTTGCCCTTTGATCTACTTGGCTCCATAAAAAATAATTAAAACTCTTTAAATAACTTTGCAAAAGGCCTGTATCATCAGGGGAAGCCCTCCAACACATCCATCCATCTGCTTTCACAACCTTAGCTTGAAATTCCACTGCTGCTGGGATTTTAGCACAGACAAGGTGTAAAAAAACCCCAACCAACCAACAAACCTGCTTTGGACACAAACACCTCCCTGGTGCTCGGTTAGGAGTGGGAAGGGGAGGAGGATTCATGCTTCACCAGCCTCCCCACACCTGCAGAGACTCCACCTCCCTCTTGGGCAGCCTGGCTGACTTGGCTGAAGGGGTGGCCATGGGCAGGGGGTCACAGGGGGAAAAGGGAAAGGGAAAAGGGGGAAGGCGAAGTCAGTCGTGCCGCTGGAAGCGACCCTGCTAAGACAGTGTCTGAGTGGAACAGAGAAGGACTTGTTTAGAAAACACAAGAGTTATTTTGCACACATGGACGACAACAAGGCTACTTAGTTTTTCCAACATACTCCTTCCTCCCCACCCTCCCTCCCCCTACAAACAACAGAGCAAAACAAAAAAAACCAAACAAAAAATAATCCCTAAGAAATCCAGGTAAAATCCTTGTCGTTCTCCCCAGAGTTGTCCTGCTCCTGCGGGGAGTCGACATCTTTGTCATCATCTAAAATCACATCATCCTGCGACATCCCCACGTCATCCTTCCACTTGATGTCGTCGTCGTCTCCCATCTCCTCGTCTCCTTCCACTTTGATGTCATCTGGATCTTCCATGTACTGCCCTTCCCCAGGGTAGCACTCCTCTGGGGAGCCCTCTCCCCCGTTGTGGTCCAGGTGCCCGGCGATGCCGCGGCCGGAGCAGTCGGCGCAGACGCCGTGGCGGCGCGAGCCGTGCTTGATCCCCACGCTGGCTGCTGACATGAACACCCGGTTGCAAACCTTGCAGACGTATTTTTTATCCTTGCTGTGGACCTGGAGAAGAAGAAAGAGCACAGAGGTGAATGCCAACGGAGATGGAGTGAGAGCTGCTCCCGTGTCCTTGCAAAGGCAAATCCACAACTGCTGCCTGAGATCACAACTGGCTTTCACCGTGAACTCAAACCCACCACGATTAATTCAACCCTGCAATGATGACACACAATAAAATCCTTTGGGACTGCCTGCTCATCATCACACTCCTAAGTCTGAGACAAACTTTTATCATAATTTTTTTTCTTCCTTTTTCCTTCTGTTTTTCTGGGGTGCAATAGTTGTGTCACACCCACCGTCAAGAGGAAAATGTTAAAAATAAATAAAGAAACAATCCACAAGCACCAGTTCTGTTTGGAGAAGAACAATACTGATCAAACCAGCGTTAATGTCATGGTGATTTAGTGGTCTCCCTCCTGATTCCACTGCTGTCCAGAACCAAAGAACAGGAGCACTTGGAATATCTTCTGTTTCTCCCCAAAAATGCATCTGAATGCACTTCTCACCCTATTTCTGACTACTTTGGTTTGACAAAAATGTTTTTCTTCCACAACTCATGCTGCAAGAATCCTGGGCATATGAAGCTGTCACAGAATACGTGGCCAGTAAAGGAAGCAAGGAAAATGCTCTGCAGGATAAAAGAATTCACTTCCAGAGTCAAACTGCACTATTCAATGAGCAAAATTGCAGATTTGAGAAGCACAAAACACCTGTTTAAAGGTGAAATTTGTCCCTGGCCACTTTTGCCCTGCATGGCAGGTAAGGAGCCTGTCAAACCATCCACCTGCTCCTCTGCCAAATAAACTCAATATGTATTTTACATGTAGATATATATATATATCTACATGTAAAATACATATTGATTTTATTTATATATAGAAAAGTCTAGTTGGAAGGGACCCATGACAATCTTCTAGTCCAACTGCCTGACTGCTTCGGGGCTGCCCAGGATGTACTATAATATGTATTTTTCTTTTATATATTTTTTTCTTTATTCTTTTATATATTAACACCACACGGGGACAGCACAGGCACTTGATGCTCTGATCCTCAGGAGAGACTTTAGGAAGTGATGTAGAAGCACACAAGGATCCAGTGCCAGTGGTGTGAGGTTGCTCTGAGCAGCCCAGCAGTCACCAGAGCCTTGGGTACATATTACCAGTCCCTAATCCTTTTTAACTCATTTCTTCCTTCCATGCTCACAAAAGCCTGTGGGAAAGTTTTGCTGAATAAAGTCCTTGCTTTTATTTTAAAGCAGCTGCCTGGATGCCTGCTCCCTGCTCCTGCCTCAGCAGGGGATCACCAGCTCTCAGCACCTGACTCCACAACCCTGTGCTCTGGAATACTCAGCTGAGCTATAGCTCTTGGGGAAGAGGACAAATTGACCCATTGCAGCCCCTCAGCCCTCACTACTGCAGGACACTGGCTCAGGCCCTGTGTTGCACCAGTCCCAGCCATGTTCAAAGCCTGGGAGTGCCTCTGATGTGCTCTGGCTGCAGGTTCCCCTGCCCCGAGCCAGTCCCCATGACATTCTTCTACTGCATCAAGCAAAGGCATTACATTTTATTACATTTTTTAAAGCAGTTGGACAGGGCTGCTCAGAGTCATCCAGCAGGATCTATAGGTATCACTCACTTTCAACTTGTACAAGAATGATTTTCAGGCATCAAAAGCTGAATAGGAGAACAGAAGATGGTCAGGGGTGCAGAAAAAAGGCTAAAAGAGCCATATAAAAAAGAAATTATAAAACAGGTACTAGACCAATTTGTAATTATCACAGAATGGTTTGGGTTGGAAGGGACCTTAAAGCTGATCTTGTTCTGAACCCCTGCCATGGGCAGGGACATCTTCCACTAGAGCAGGCTGCATTTCTACTAAAAAACTCTAAAAAACTAAAATCACCTCTCTCCTTTTCTGATGCTGACAGTTCAGTCAGCAGGTTCAAAGTGAGCCATATTCCTGGATGCAACTGAACAGAAATTAATCTTATTCCCTTTACAGCCAAATTAGTATTAAACACAGAAACAGCATTTAGTCTGCAGTATTGGACAGTGCCATTAGAGAGATGAAAATCTAACTGATTAAATGCCAATATTTCAAGGAAAAGAAGGGGAAATACGCTGACAACATCCTAAACTTATGAAAAAAAAATTTAAAAAGGGAAAGTTCTCAGCAATAAAATGCTGGAGGCAACTAGCTGGTATGACAAGGTGTTCCCTGCTGCAAAACCAGTACCAGATCTCAAAACCTGTGTGCCTGCAGCAGGACTGAGCTCACGCTGGGATCCGCCTCCTGAACTCCAGCACCCCAAGGGAAGGAGGAAGGGACATCTCAGGGAGCAGGCAGGGCCCAAGCAGATGGGAAATGTTTGGATACTCATCTAAACAGACATGGGAGCAGCAAAGGAAGGGAAGGAGATGATGGGGCACTGTGGAAAATGGTCACACAGGGCTCCAGGATCCCAGTGTGGGCCCTGGTGCATTGTTGGAGGTGAGCCAGGCCTGCTGCTGGAATTGCTGCCTAAAACTGCCTGCTCTGCCACAACAACACCTCCACACCAAGCTTTGAGAACCTCTTTAGGATGGCAAATCATTTCTACCCTGAAAAGAAAAATAATCAAAGCTCAACTTAAAATTCTCTTTCTGAAGAATCTGTGAAGAGCCAGACCCAGCACCAGCCTTGCAGTCAGAGCTGAGGAGCCTCTCTAATAAGGTGTAACAGCATTTTTGATAACTGAGCATGGCCAGACCAGAGTAGCTTTGCCTCAAGTTCTTGCTGAGCAATGTGTTTTAAAGCTTTCTGCACCAAGTCATAGAATTACAGAATTGTTAAGATTGGGAAAGGCCTCTAAGATCAAGTCCAATTATTCCCCCAGCACTGCCAAGTCCACCCCTAAATCATGTCCACATTTACAGAAGCCACATTTACATGTTTGTTAAACTCTTCCAGAGATGGTGACTCCCCTATTGTCCTGGGCAGCCTGTGCCAGGGCTGAACAACCCTTTCAGTGAAGAACTTTTTGCTAATATCCACCCAAAACCTTGGAAAGCCTCTAGCTGAGCTTGGAGAGCAGGAGCAGGATGAACAGGCAGCCAGCCACGAGGCCTTGGAAAGGCAGGGCAGAAAGACACAGGAGAAGCCTTCAGATGAGCTCTGAGTGGCAAACAAAATCCAGACTTAAATGAGGTGAACTCCTGTTCTCTTTACCCTGAAGAGAAGGGCTGGTGCCCCCAGCACTGCCCTTACCAAGGTGTGGCGCTTCATGTGCTCCCGGCGGGTGAACTTCTTCCCACAGATCTCGCAGGGATAGGGCCTCTCTCCCGTGTGGGACCTCATGTGTCTCTTCAGGATGCACTGGTGCATGGCAGAAAAGCTGCAGTACGGGCACTTGAACTTCTTCCTGATGACTGTGAACTCGTTGACTGCAAGAGAGAAAGCAGAACGCACAGATTAATCTCAGAAAGTCTCAAAACAGTTTTCTTGTTGACTATTTCACTATTAAATTAGTTCACTGTGAAATCACACTCTTACCCCATAACCATCCACATATTTTTAATCTTTATACTGTATTACTGCCCATATATTATTAAAGCTAAGAAATTGAGTACCTCCACCACAGCAGCTTTTGAACAAGTTGACACACAAACATTTAGCAGCAGCCTGTTACAAACATTGCTTGCTAAAGGGAAAATGAAGAGGGCTGTCAACCTGCTAGAGTTCTGATTTATTATAAAGGGTTATCCTAAATATCAAGATCTAAAATGCTAACAGTACTACTTCTGGAAGAAGCAGGGAGCCAGGAACAGAAGTCCACAAAGGTGGAACCCAAACAGTGCCAGTGTTATTTATGGGGTGATGCAAGAGCATCATCACACACCCCAGGAGCATTTTGGTGAAGAAGCAGAGACTGAGGATGGCCCAGAGGAAACAGGACAGGTCCAACCACCACTCTCTACATTATCCAGTGACACAGTGACAGTGCCACACACAAAATACTTTCACAAAAAGCAGGTGAAAACTGAGTGTTGCTGCTCCCTGAGGGCACCACCCACCCACTACAAGTCTGGAAGTGACTGACCATGAGAAGATGATTTTTCCTGTTTCTCCTTCATTCTATTGTTTCCTATTAGTGTGTTAATTTTCACCCACTTTTCTCCAGATTATTGTTATTTCTCAAAGCAATATATTTACATAACAAGGAGGGGGGGAAAAAAGAAAGCAAGTTCTGGTTCATCACTGTAACTCATGTATTTGTAAATGGCTCCTGGTAAAGGAAACAGTCTATGGAGGAGACTTTCCTACTTTTTTTTTTTTTTTTTTTTTAAAAAAAAAAAAAAAAAATTTTTTTTTTTTTTTTAAAGAAAAAATTTTTTTTTTTTTTTTTCTCTGGTTTCCTTTTTTTTTTNTTTTTTTTTTTTTTTAACAACTAGAATATGAAAATTCTTTGTCTTTCATTACAGGAAAATATTTTCTTTTATTTTCTCCTAGGGTTTAACACTCCCTCATCTATACTCAGAGGCAAGGAGCCCACGTTCTCCTACAGCAGGTAGCAATTTTATCATACAAAGCTATTTATGATAAATTCATTTCCAGTCTGATTTTGTAACCACTTGATTTTGGTGACAGGCCACACATACACACTTCTAACAACCCTGTCACTATGGAGTGTAGACAAGATGAGCAAGCTGTAAACTGAGCACGGGGAGCCAAGAGGGGACACAAACCCTCCATCCTCCAGTCCTGCTCCACACCACACACACTGCAGAGACACAGAGCCACTGGGAAATGCTGACTGGAGATCCTGACAGCAACAACATCCTGGGAGCATGAAGAAAAAATGCTTTAAGGAAAGAAACCAAAAATCCCCTATTCCTACATCACTGGGATGTAGCTGACCCTGCTGTTCATAGTGACTGGTGCCTGCTCCTGTTTCCTGCTCACCTCTCCCTTCCCTTTAGGGCTGAGCTGCTGCAAAGCTGAAAAGGCAACACCAAACGCTGGGAGCTGCATCCCCAGCAGGCTCCTCCCCAGCCCCCTGCTTCCAACACATCCATGGATTCCCAACAGCTTATTCCTGACTCTGTCCAAGCTCCCTGATGCCTGCATTCAGCTTAAATCACTCAAAACCAGTATTTTCAGCTTCTGTATTTAAAGATACTCACAGAACACTGTTTGCAGCTATAGTTTTATTGAAAACTATTTTTGCACCAAATAGTCACATATTTAGTTCTGGTATCTACAAAAGGAAACACCTCATAAACAGCAGCATGGTTAGAAAAAGAATTGCACATTGCAGTGTTAACATTTTCACAGTCCTGTAAAATATATGCACCCACAATACATCTATTTAATGCACAAATACCAGCTTTGGTATGAGCATCATCCTCTGTCTAAACGACAATATTTTATAGCAGCATTAAGTGTAGCAGCATTAAGGTCCTAAGAAATCATCTTTAACATGATCATCAAGGTGATAAACAGCAGCACCATGGGTAAAGAGCTCCTGGACACAGCACCAAGAAATGGAGAATGAAATAGAAACAATGACACAGTAAAAATCTGTGTACTTAATGCCACTAAAATATTTATGGAAATGTGTGTTTTTAAAACCAACACAAAAATGCTTGGGAAAACAAAATCTTTGGTATTGTCATCTCCAGTAACTTATTTCACTAAGGCTGTTAAAGGAAACTACAGCCCTGAGAGTAAAGGAAATGCACTAGTGATGCCTGATGGAGCTGCTCTGGATTAACTCTGTAAACTGTCATCTAGTTAATAATCACTGAGATACTACATTCTTTGGGTTATTAGAAAGAATTCACAAACTTCTGGAGAATTCTTGTCTGCTAAATCCTCTTTATATTTAAGGTTATAAACAGGAAGACTGTTTTCACTGTCAGACTCACACCTCCCATCAGCTTCCCATGCCATTTCCTAACAATAAAATCCTGCTTCTAACACCTGTCCTACAAAAAACCAATAAAGCTCTGCCCTGTTATACCCTTCAGTTCTAACAATTTAAAAAACCTACTCCTGATCCTGAAGGGAAGCACTGGAATTCCCAGTGTTGAAGTCAGGAAGCACTCTGATGCACAGGCCAAGGAAAATACTACTAAAACCTCTATTAGAGACAGCAGAAAAGGAATTCCATGTTGAATTAAATTCTAAAATACAAGAAAAATGACCAAACATGAAACCTCATTAGCTATTATTATGCAATGAAACATTTTAAAGTTTGCTGAAATTGCTTTTGCTGGCACCTCACTTTCCCAAGTCAGACAAATCCTTCCCTGCTGCTCCCAAATTTCCAGATAAGATTCACTGGGTTACAACTTTGTTTTCTGGCTCAGCTTTCTATTTTCTCACTAGCTGATTATTTAAGAGCAAAATAAATCATGAGGCAATTACTCTGACATCTGTCACAAGGGAAGCTGACACTAAAAGCTACACACATTCACAGACAGACGAGATCTCCCATGCCAAAGATGTCAACGGGAACGAGAGCGGAAAAAATGAACCTGACTTTGCAAAAGGCATAACATCTCAACCCAAATGATTCAAGTGTACTACAGTGATTACATAGGATATTATCCTCAATTCTGACTGCAGCCTGCTCAAATGAAGAGTAAGAGCTAAGCCAAGCAGGGAAACTCCAGCTTCCCAGCCCAGGCATGGCATGGAGCCGTGTCCCTGAAGCTCCAACTCCCAGCAGGAACAGGTGGAGCAGAGCTCCTGCTCCTTCTCCACAAGCCCAAGGGCAGCAGGACCTGGTGGGGCTCTCTCATTCCCCTTTCCACAGGAAAAGGCTGGGGAAGAAGCTCCTCACTAAGTCCACAACTATTTCTCATTTTTTGTCTCCCTGAGATGCAACAGTATAATGAGAAAGAACTTCCCTGAAGAACTCTAGAGAACACTTGTAGAGGTTGGGTTTTTTTCTCCTCAGCTGTCTCTCACACTGAGGAAAGAAACCCCACATGCTGACAAGCTGTGCTGCTCACAGAGCAGCTGGGAAGCACTGCTCTTAATTACACTACTTTCATTTCACAGTTACCATAATCTGGTTTTGTATGTAAATATACAGCAAGAGACACAGAAGTATTTAATCTTTTTAAAAAATAAGTGAATTTTATAGAACAAAACAGGAATTACAGATTTCTACCCACCAGGAACAGCCATAACTGATTCTGTATGCACACCCCAAGTTACAATTAAATTTATGTAAAGCCTCCTTCCTCTGTTTCAACACCACCACACTCAGCCTGGCTAACTTAATTACAGTGTATAAACCAAAAGAGTCACAAAAATGTACAGAATCCCTGAAAATCACAGCCAAACTCCAGCAAGTTATTTTAAAAATGCCCTGAAAGTACTGGAATATAGTATCAGTAAAAGATGTAAGCCTTGCAACAACTTTCAAGCCCAAGTAACATACCCTACTGGACTTATAAACAAGCAGCATATTTTTCTCCTTTGAAAGATATAGAAAACCACTTTACAAACAGCAACCCTGTGCTTCCATGGCTCCTAAGTTCACAGTGAAAACCCGTGGAATGCCCAAATGGTCTAATGGACAGAGCACTAGAGCAGAACTCAGAATTGAATTCTATTATTAATTCTATTGCTAGCACTTTCAACAACCTGAGAGATGTTATTTTCCTGAGGAACTGGAGGAAAACATCCCCATTTCTTTTATAAAGCACTTTGAGATCAACTGATAAAGCAGTTCAAGGTAGTGTCAGAACACAGAATGAACACTCCAATAAAACAGCCGAAGTGCCTGTTTTATGGACCCAAAAAAGTTATCTTTGCACAAAAATTGCCACAAGGCTGCATTGACACAGCATCTGGAACCAGCACAGCACCAACTGATCAGCTCTGGGGAGTCACTCTATGAAATCACACCTGTGGAACATTTATTTGCAGCACGAGAACCACGGCACAATTTGCTTTTCCTAGTTCAAGAGTCTCATATACAACAACAGCAGCTACGCATCCTCAGGATCCTGACTTTGCCCTACACTGTCCAAAAGCTCCAGCCCAGCCAGGTGGGCAGAGCTCAGGTAACACATTTTCACGTGGCTACTGAGGTTCTTCTGGGTGCCGAAGCCCTTCCTGCAGCAGAGACAGACAAAGGCGCGCTCGCTCGAGTGCACGGACAGAAGGTGCCGGTTCAAGTCTGTCTTGTCACGAAACAGCTTGGCACAGTTAGGACACTGCATCTTCTTACAGTGGAAGTGGACGGTCTTCTCGTGCCGATCCATGTTGGATTTCAGAGTGAAGCTGGCGGGGCACTTGGAGCACTGGAAGCGGCCGGGCTGGCCGGCAGCGGCGAGGCCGGGCCGCGAGCAGTCGAGCACGTCGAGCGGGAGGAGCACGGAGAGGGCGTGCTCGTGGATGTGCTCGTGGATGTGCTCCTTCAGCTCCTCAGCACACTGGAACACCCTCCTGCAGAAGCCACAGGTCAGCCCCTTGGCCAGGGCCGAGTCCAGGAAGGTCCCATCAGTGGCAATGTCCGTGTCCTCAGATCTCGGGAAACTGGAATCTGAAACAGGACCACGGGTACACAGGCAAGGATCAGCCTCTTCTGGTATAAAATAACGACGCTTTAAAGATGTATTTTTCTCTCTGCTTACCTGAGTCAGAGTTATCAAACTGCCAAAGTGCCAGCAATCCATCAAAGGCGGCCTGGAAAGGAAAAGCACAGGGAAGTTAAGGCAGGCATTTACAAGAAGCTGTCCTGCAGGCAGAGCTCTGACTCCCATCGCTGTCACTGCCTTCATCCCTTCTCTAAGGGAGGCTCAGTCGTTTGACCTGACAACCCAAAGTGCCTTTACAAAGCTTTCACTGCCAGAGCAGTGAACTGGGCCTTTATCTTGCTTCAAAACACCTTATCATTTGGTGTTTTGAAGACAGTAATCAACATCCCTGTTTAAGTCTTGGATAACTACTCAGTTTCCAGTCTCACTAAGGATCCACAGCTCCCACTCAGGCCAGTGGGAAATGCTGGACTGGATTTTTTTGTTGATACAACAGAACTGGAAAATTCTCCCTTAGCCCTCCACAGGAACTTTTCCTTTCCACACAGAAGAGCCTGAAAAACACAAACACCTTCTGCATAGCTCCCCTTCTGCAATGCCCTCTGGCACTGCTGATCCAAATTCTAAATAAAAGCTGATTTTATCTTTTTTTTCTTATAAATCCTTTGCGATATGCCAGCGTGTGGCAGATGGCAGCCCTGTATGAGGCAGAGGCGTGCTGCAGCCCCGGCAGGTCTGTGCAGACCAGCTCACTTTGCTCTGCAGGGATGGCAAAGCAAAATCTGTGTTTTCCACCCATTTGTTTAATAGAGTATCATTCAAAAATATCACAAACAAGAAATGCTGAAGAAAGCTATGGATTTTGGGTCAAACTTCTAACTTCTGTAATAGAGAGAGCCAGCCCACTTCTGTCTGAATTTAGACAGTTACAAGAAACCAAAATGCCCAACACCAGAAGTGAGCAATGGGTAGCTGAGGTCTCATGCCATTATTACATGTTAATGTGCAATGCTGTGCAAATGAAGGGATTTACAATAAAAAGGGCATTCATATTTAAAAAATCCCAGTGGTTTTCAAACAGAAATTCTGTTGAAGTAAGCCAGAAAAACTAAAATTGGGACAGCACCAGTCCTGATCCTAAACAGACTTCTAGTTTTAAAAAAATCTGTATTTTTTTTTTTTTTTTAAAGCTCACAGATTAAAATACAAGGTATTAAATCTTTCAAAATACTCCTAACTGGGGAGGACTTGATCAAATAGACACCTTTGCATTTCAAATTCTTTATATTTCCCCATTTCCCCCCCTCAATCTTACCTGGGTTGAGGAAGGCACCTCTCCTTTTATCCCAGTTTCTGGTGACATTTCACCAGAAGAGCAGATCCTGGTGGGGCTCTGAGTGGCAAGGTGTGCTGAAGGCAGCGGGGGAGATGGTGCTTCCACTTTGCCATCACTTTCACCCCTTGAAGGATTCGAGCTGGTGCCAGGCCCTGGGGAACACAGGAAACGAATCTCACCCACGTGAACGAGCACCAGCTGGTGGCTTTAAAAACGGCCTCGCAAAGGCAGCGCCCCAGCACTCGCAGCTCATCTTCTGTCACTGGGAGGGAATGCAGCAGGACAGGGATGCCAGGCTTTTGGTCTTTCTGGTTGATGGGTTGTTTTTTTTTTTTTTTTTAAACCAGCCTCCCCACCCAAATGTCTGTGTGTACTGGAGTGACGTCGCAGGGCTCGGTCACTACAGAGTCCGTCGGGAGAAAGAAGCACAGTGCAGCACAAATATCCACATTTCTCTTGGAGAAGCACCATTCTGAACACATACACTTCCACCTTAAAGGAAACTTCAAACTTCATTTCACTAACTTTCTTGAAAGTTTATGTCACAGATTCAGATCTCAAGATCTGTCCGTGGTGGTTTATTTAATATCGGGCTGTCAGTACTTGATCTCAAAGTGCTTTACAAAAGATGGAAAAAAGGATTCCTGTCACTTTATATTTAGCAAGGATGGAGGTTCAAATATTTGTACAAAACTGTTTGATTATACCTGACAGTCATTACAGTCTAAAAATCTCCCATAATTCAAATGAAAACAGGCTGGGTTGAGCCCTTGCCTACACTGTAGCAACAGCCAAATGGAAAACAATATTCCAGAAACTGCCCTGAGGATCAATGACAAAGCAATACAAATAAAGACTGTGTCATCAATATCACTGTACATTATAAATTATTATACAAACTTCAGCACGTGCCTTGACTGAATATTGGAATGACATACTGAGCAGGTTGTTCTTTTTGAAACGCAAGGCGGCAAAACCAGAAGCAAATATGGCATAAAACAAACAAATTTATATTTAAAGCACTCTATGCCCTAAAGGCTTTTTTATTTCCAGCAAAAAAGAGTCTGATGGAAACCTTCAGGGATATTAAAAAACCACTTTTTAATGCAGCTACAAATAACAAGTCACAGTTTACATTGTGTCCGAATACAATGTGCTGTGATCTGGGTGACAACAAAGCACTCGAGTGAAACCACACCAAGGTTTCAAAATGTGAACAATCCCAAACCTTACTTTTTTATCAGCTATCAAAGGAAATTCTGCTCTTGTGCCACAAGCTGGATGTTTGATTTGCTTTCCTCTGCTTTGATCACAGATCGATATCTTTCCCAATTGTTCAGTGGGGATAACAATGCTCCAAGGTTTCCTTCAGCTGCTGCTCATCTGTTGCTGTTGTCATTTTAATGTAGGACAACAAAATGCCAGAAATTCAAGATAGGAAAAAATTCAGGGGAAAAAAGGAATTTATCAGTATTTTCTGTTAGAAACTGTTACCAGGAATCCAGCTCTACAGGTCCATAGCAGAATTCCTGCCTAGACAGACACAGGGTTTTTTTTTTTTTTACCCCTGAACATCCCAAACCAATTCAAACTGCCCCAAAGGCATCTCTGGGTTACACTTCTTTGAACTAACAGTATTTTAGCACACAGTAAAGATAAACCAGTGGGGCCTGGCTTGATGAATTCTTTATTAGCTTGAATTCTTCCCAGAGTTTCACAGGTTCCAAAAAAAACCTCTGCACTTAAAGCAAAAACTTAGGCTAATGAACAAGCAATGAAATAAAGCACTGAGAAGCAATAAACTATCATCCAAGGTATACAAACACACAAAGATGTACAGCACAACAAAGATGAGTTTTCAAACAATAATCAGTATTTATTTGGTTTCAACAACTACAAATAACAGAAGAAGAGAGAAACCCACATCAATGACCCACACTTTGTACACAAGAACACAGATTAATGTCCATTCTGACTTGTACTGTGAGAAAACTTTTTCCCTCCTAAACTTGTACTAAAATTAGTTTTAAGCAAAAGTATTTTAACTTCTAAATCAGGAATCAAAACCACCTTCCTTCAGTCAGCTCTGCACACAGAAAATGAAGCAACATTTAGCAGTATTTGTGTGAATACAGAATTCTTGTGACAGCTGGACAGTAAACTATTGTGGAAAAGAGAAAGGCAAAGTTATTTTATCTCATTTAAAATTGCATCCATTCTCCCCTAAATCTTCTTTTACCATGTACCAAAATTCCACACCAAACTGAATACCTTTAACTTCTTCCTGGGAAAGTTGACCACTGTGTAAAATGTATTTCTTAACATCCAGTGCAAGGATAAATTATTGGCTCCAATAAACCACTAACTAAAAATAACCTATTAGCTGGTTTGCCCAAAAGAAAAGGGCTCTGTGCACCACGTAATCACTTGGACTGGAAGCTTCATAGGAATTGCTTCTATAAACAGTTTCAGATGCCACAGGGTAAACAGGAAAAGCCAAACTTAGACATATAAAAAAGCCTTCAAATGTGCTATTCTGAAATGTGGAAGTCACCCTTTAAGGGAGTCACCCCCCCCCACCAACGATCTGAAAGTTTTCTTTTTTTTTTTTAATGAGAAAACAAGGATGTAAACTAACCACCTAATTTTCTGATGAAAATTAAAATTCTCATTCTCTTGATTATACTTGGCAAAACCATCTCAAAACATTCAGCTGAAGCCTTTGAGACTTCTGGCGGTGTGATGTAACTGTGCGGAACAATGCTACCAAAGTTCAGGCTCATAAATGAAATAAGACATGTTATTAAACCAAGGAGCTCTGCTGGAGTGCAAATCAACCACCTGCTTTTGGAGACAAACCAGGAAAACATGGCAAGACCAGGAAAACTCTCATGATGTCTTATCTGAAAGGCAACCCCAGCAACAACCCAGGCAGGTTCAGTAACCAACAGCTCCCCAGACGGCCTCGGTGTCACCCATGAGTAACTCACACATTTCTTTCTGCAAAACCTTCGTGTTCCAGGTTTCTGAGCAGCATATGAATAATGTCAATCTTGATCACACATCATGAACATCAAACTCTCAGAGCCCTTCAGCTGCAGGTTATCTGGCAACTGAATTTGCTACCCAAATGGCAAGATATTTAAGTTTTCCCTTCTGATTTTAAATGAGTTTGAACTGGTTAACTTCAGAAATTCACCATAGTGATACAACACCCCCACACACACATTCTGGGCTTCGTTTTCCACCAGCAGAATGTCAAGTTCATATCTCATATGATCATATAATGAATTAGTTAAAAAGAACATGTGGTAAAATGAAAATCTTGGGATATCCTCTAATTCCTAAAACAGGAAGAATTATGTGGAAGAGCAAGTGAAAGTTTTTAATGTGTGCAGTAACTTGGAGAGCAATATCCCCCTTAGAAATAGCTCATCCAAATTTTAAACATGTTTAACACCCTCTTTGCATCTGTCCACCTCCATTAAGTCTTTTTTCCTCCAGAAAAAACCAAACCAAAGCAAAACCTGAATACTGCTCCTTGAGAGAGTTATGTACTGCAGTGCTTTGTAAGAGAAGATAATCCAGTGATAGCAGCCAAGATTAAAAAACACTTCACTTCTTTACAGTCAGAGAGACTGATCACTTATAATCCCTGAAATTGGTGCATTTCTTTTCAAATCAAGACAGATGAAAACTGCTGGGTTTGGTTCTCTTATTAAATTCAGTCTTTTTCACTGTGCTCCTACTTACTCCCTCCTCCTTTTTTTTTTTTTTAAATATAACCCAGGACTTAAAATGACTCAACATCCTCAAATTGTTTTTGAAGAAAAATGTCAAAAACACCTACAAAGCCAGCACCAACCTAGACTGTGCTTTTACATCTCCACAATCTTCCTACCACTTGCTTCACTGTCATTTTATACACTGAAAAATCTCAAACTTGATGTCCTGTTGTATTCAGTAATGACCACTTAAAAGGGAATAGTATATCACAAGATCTTTTTCAAGTGATTAAAATAAATTGATACCTGTGAATCTGAATAAGATGAAAGAAAAACATCTCTCTTAACTCCTGGCTTCTATAAAAATCCTCTTACCAGGCCACAGCCACATCCCTGACTGCTCTGAGAGCTACAGACCAAGCAAGAAATCTTCCTTTTGACTTGGGCATTTCACTTTGCTTCTATAAAGATGAGATAATTGAAGCTCAGCTGAATCAAATTCAAGTAATAGCAAGGAGACTGGAAAAGATGGACCTCAAATAAATACAGGCTGGACAGATCTCCAGGCCATGGCACCCCTCAGTGAGATAGCAGATAGCAACTACCCCCTTTCCTAAATGTATCAAGCTTTATTTTAAACCCAGCTGGTCTCCTGCCTGCACCATGCACCTCAAGCTCTGCTTCTCAGGTGGTTGGGCAATCTCTAATTTTTAACCCGGATTTATGACTGCTTCATACACATTTATCTTTACGTCAAGTGGTGCTTCAGTTCTTAAGTATAACCTAAAATCCTCCAACAAGGAGAAGGATGATGGATAGAGGGCAGCCCCGTCATTATTCCAATTTATCAAGACAGAAGATGAAATTGCTGATTTCACCTGTCAGGAGCCACAGACCCGGAGCCGTGGTGCATCCATCACCCGCGGCCACGCACCGATCCAGGCTCCCGCCCCTCCCTGTGCCAGCTCAGGGCACTCTGCTCCCTGCACCCAAACCCTGCCACTGAACTGAGCCCCATCTGTGCTCTTCCACTGCAGCTGAGGGATTTTCAGCCCTGGAGCCCAATCTGAACTGTCTAAATCTGATTTAACTGGAGATCCTTCAGGAAGTGAGTTACCGCGAAAGAAGCCAGAACACTGCACCAGCCATTCCCCACAAATATTTAAGCTACGGAAAGGTACAGAAACTTCAAGGATTTTGGATTTTTTTAAAAACAATCCCATTGTTCAGACACGAGAAGTGAAAAGAGACACTAAGTCTGACACTGCATTGTGCAATTATTTCCCTTTGTCACACAACTCCAGGGATCAGGTGGCCACTTGGATGGAGTTTGGAGCACCCTGGTCTAGTGGAAAGTGTCCCTGCCCATGGCAAGGGGCTGGAAAAAGATGATCTTCTAAGTCCCTTCCAACCCAAAGCATTCTGGGATTCCGTGATTCATTCTCTAATTCTGTGACCATTAAAGTTATCTATCTTTTCCCATTGAGGAGACTAAAATAAAATAGAATAAGAGATATCCTAAGTGAAATTTTCATTCTATTTACATAGTCAGTTTTCTCACCATAGATAAAGATAAACCTTTTCTTCTAGAAATGAACATGTAGTACTCAGAAAACTGTTGCTTGCTCTATTCTATTTCACAAATGGTGTACCTTCTCAGAGTATTATTAAAATACAGCATTAATAATGTCTTTCTTTATGCACTAGACAATCAGGCTGCAATGAAGAAAACACAAAAATATGCTGAAAAGTCAGCTGTCCACACCTAATGGTTCACATCAGCTGTCTCCAACAGATCACCAGTAGAAAAACATTCATTTCCAGCTGCAAGTATAACAAAATCAATAGCTGCTCACTACTTACAGGTTTAAAATTAAGCTGCAAGAAGTAAAGATCATGCAATCTACAACATCCCAATTGTTTCCACAGGCACAGGAGCAACATTCAAGCTGTTCAACACCAATCAAGTTTGGATTCATAACCTTTCCCATAATGACTCAAATACTTTGTATTTTGTTTGTAAGTACCACGTGCAAATGAGCGAAACAGAAATTTGAGGGCAAGCACTACAGGCTGAATATTTTCTTCTATGACTTCAGCAGTTAACAACAAATTGGATCAGTATCAGACAAAAGTTTCCATATTTTATGGAAAGTGGGATTAAGCAGGACTCAAACCTGGATATAAACACAACAGCAGCAAAACGAGGCGGTGACCTGCATTTTCTTCTCACTAACGATTTCCCCTAAAGCGTCACTAAAAAATACAGAAAAAACAGAAGAAGGCAAACTTACGGGAGAGCGAGTGAGTGCCTTTGGGGAGGTACTCGAAGAGCAGCGAGCTGTCCTCGCTCAGCATGTCGGCTTTCAGCGACAGCAAACTGTTCTTACTCATCAGAGCCGCGCGCAGGTTGGCGACCGTGGCGGCCTGCAGCGCGTCCTCCTTGTCCGGAGTCAGGGGCTGGTGGATGTAGCTGGACTCCCCTCCCAGCAGCGCTTCCTCCACGTTGCTGTAGGGCTCCGGCCGCTCCAGCCGGCTGTCCGAGCTGCTGGGCTCCGTGCCGGCAGCATCAGCGCCTGCAGCAGGGGAGATGCTGTCAGAGACACGGGAGAAGCACCGGGAGCGGGGCCGGCCTCGCTGCGGATCCGCCAAACGCAGCCGGGAACAACCCTTGTCTTGGCTTTGCTTTTAGGTGGGAGTGCTGCTGTCACCCCCCTTTTCCTGCCCTCA
>VZRH01006724.1:322337-364309 GCA_013397555.1 Urocynchramus pylzowi | reverse complement strand
CCTCTTTAAATGCTTACTTATAAACTTGAGTTTATCTAGCTTAAACAATTATTAAAACTACCTAATTTATGATAAAGGATTTACTTTCAACTGCAAAAATACAAAGCTGAATAAGCTCCACAATATGCTGTCAGGGAACAAGGTGATATTGCCTTCCCCAGCCAGCCTTTCCTAACAGCTTAAAGTGATGATTCTGAGGTTTTGGGTTTTTTTTCTTTTCAGATAATTTTAATGCAGATACTTCCATGGTGTAGCTCACTTCATGACTATGTGTTAGCAACAGTGGAGGTCAAGCAGAAGAAGCTAAAGTCCACTAGACTGATATCAAAGCTACTGGAACTTAGCTTTTTGGATGAAGTACAAACCATCCTAAGTCAAAGTGACAACATTACCAAACCTCATTACCTTCAAGAAATTAACTTAAGCATGCACACACAAGCTTTGCTGAAATTCCTTTGTGAACAAGTCTCTTTGAGATTCAGAGATTGAAGATGTACCCTCTAGACATGCTCAGATCCATGAAACCAAACCAGAATTAACAACACACAAATTAACTTGTTTTCCAGCTTATGATGAATTTTCTTCTCAGCTTCCAGCTTTGGGACACTTGTACCCCTCTGGCACTTCTCTTTTTCTTTAAAGTTATACCTTAAACCCAAAATCTTTTTAACTGCAGGAAACTGATACTTTATATATTCTGTATATAAATATTTCTACCTCATTGTAGAACAGTTCTTGCAAGTGGTCCTTCTGGATAATGTTTTCTGTCTCAAAAACTGCACAGGTAATTATTTTTAAGCTCACTTATGATATTTACTGTCTATAATTTAAAAAAATGTTTTGCAAAATATACTGCAGCTCAAATTTGTTTTAGTGTTTAGAATCTGTCTCTGTTTACTGGATCAAAACAAAATTAATCCAGTCTTTCTCTACAGTATGAAAGCAGCATTAAATTAAATGTTATCTTCTCTATCATTCTGCCAGTGCTGCTAAGAAATACAGCACCAGAAATAAGATGTCATAGTACCTATCTTGCACTTTAATTCCTGTAAGGCTTCTATAATTTGTTTCTCTGCAATCTAAGATTTCTTTAGCACAGTAAGAAACACAGAGAAGATTTCTGAGAGAGAAAAAGCATAATATATAGCATGTTCCTTGACCCATTCCTCAACTAATAAGACCAGTTCTACCCTCTGTGATACCTGAATGTCATGGGGAGTTAATCATCAGAGCTTTTGGTTGTTGCAAAGTTCCCACCAGGCACCATGCACCATGGTATCTCAGTCTAATAGCTCTTCTCAAATTCATATTGCTTATCCTGTCCATATTATTCTGCTGAATTATTTCTTTGGGCTTTTTACTAATGCACCACACACTTCAGTGGTCCCAACACTGAGTAAATGAACACATTAGGTTTCTACAAAAATTCTGAATTTCAAAGGTGATTTTCAATATCCAGTTTGTCTTTAATGCAACTGGGAATTTATAATCAGCTATGTTAGACAGTACTAGATAAATATTTTTGTTTTTCTTGAACCAGAATTAGCATATCTATGTCTCTTAAAAAAATAATCCTGTGAGTGCCAGCTTTCTGTCATTACATCTGCAATATCTACAGTCTCCTGGAGTGCTCAAGAGTTCAGTTTCTTCTGGCAGGTTTTATTGGCACCCATTGCTCAGGAATGAGCACTGGCCAATGCCAATGAGGTTTGACTGAGCAATGTTGCTGCAGGGACAGCAGGTGGAATCAGGGGTTGCAAATCATCAGCTGTGTGCAGGTTGGAAGGGAACCTGCTTTAAAAATTGTCTGTTTTTCTCAGAAAAAAAAATTGGTTTTAGTTGGGATTTTATCTTCAAAAACTCAGGAAAGCCTCTATAGAAAATAAGTATTTGTGAGGAAGGTATCTATGTATTTATTCTGTTTCACTATTTTTCCAAATAATATCACACATCAGGAAATATGGGGAAACTGAAACCCTGAGTTGTGCTCATTTTTGGATGTGTGCTCTTAGAATGTCTTTCTAGCTGGTGGTGATGTCACTTTGATGCATGGAAAGAAATACTCAGCACAAGCTGAAAACTATGGCTCAAGTGAAGCATGGCTGTTCTGATCATTCCACCAAAATAAATTTCTTGCAGTCAAGATCTAATGTAAATTAATCAGCAGAACTACCACAGAAATAATAACTGTTTCTTTGTGGACTAGAATCAGTTAACCTGTGAATCCACTGGGGAAAACAGCTGACATGGACATGGGTTAAAATTAAATCTTGCTTCTGCACACTCCCTGATATGGAGAGGTCTGAAAAACCTGGAGCAAACTGGCTGCATTGGAATAGAAATAACAGAAGGACCAAGCTATGAGTCATAATCATGTACCCCAACTAAGCTTGGGAGCTTAGGGATTGGTATTTTCCTGCAGAACTGCCTCTGGAAACGATTGTTATGATCCACACCACGAACGACACGATATATGACATTGTACGCCTGAATAGAATTAGTACTCTACAAGCGTGATAAATCCATCTGCCATCCTTCCCAAAGGAAAGAGGAATTTCTATGGCTTCCTCTGCCTCACACAATCCACTTCAGCTGAATTCCAAACAACAGTTGGGCAGGGTAGGTTTCCCAGACACTTGTACATTCTCTCGTAAGAATTCTTTTAGGGGAACTCAGTCTTCCTGTTATTAGTCGCAATGTACTTTAGAATTGCCCATTGCTTCATTCTGTCCTAACTCTTCAGAATTAAGAGACAGTTTAGAATTAATAGACAGGAAGTTTCTGTTTTCTGCAGTTTTTATGACTTTTTTGTTACGTTGCATCCTGCCATTCAGTCATCACTGGAAAGAACAGAGAGCATTGTTTGCCAACAGATACAGGAGAGGATTTTGTAGTGATCTATCATTTATTTTTAGTTTCAATGGATTTCAGTGTGAAATAATGGATGATGTAATCATCATGGCCAGCTTAGTTGGCAAACACTGCCTTAGATTAGGCAGTGTGAATAAACAGCATTGTATTAGTAATTTTCTTCAACAAGGAAAATTATTTATTTGCAATGCATTCGTGTGCTTGTGCTTGAATTTACCTCACTCTCTACAGAACATGCCAACATATCTGCATTCTAGTCTTGTAAATGCTGCCTCAAGACCATATTTAACAAATATAACTGCATTTAACCTCATATTTAGTTCAAGCCTGTGTAGCAATAACATGTAAAACCACTGTTTTAGAAGGAAGAAGTGGGGAATGGTTGCACAATCAAGTAGGAACAGTTAATCTACATGACCTTTTTTCAAAGCTCAGGGAGAGGTGTGTTTAGTTACCAGTAACAACTCAGTCCAATTATTCAGCTTTCCATCTACAAATGTGTCTACTGGGACCAGCCTTCAACCTTCATCAAAAAGACTTCATAACCCTCTGTATTGCCTTGTATGGGCTACTCTTTCCATGCCTCACCAGTCCCTACTTCTTATGGCACCCTCTGCTAGTTAGCCGCATGCACGAGGAACCGAAGCTATGGAAGCTGTACCAAAGCGAGCTTTTGGCTGACCTTGACAAGGGAGCACTTCTTCCTCTCTGCTCTCCTTCCCTGACCTGGGTTAGATATTTGTGCTATGGTCAGGGAAGCTGCCCTGCATCGACCTGATTCTCCCCTGTGGCTGTCAGAGGATAAAAGGCTGGGCCAGAGATGTATTACCAGACATTTTAACAATGCTGGGTTTCTGGGCCAAAGATTCCATTAATTATCCAGGGCTAACAACTGATAAGCAGTGTACAATCATGATATTGAACCGAAGCAGAGTCTCAAACCAGACTAATCTTGCTGCTTTTAGAGGAAAGAAGGCTCATATTCATCATTCATCCTTGTGTGTCTTTTCCCACTGTGTCAAGACTGCTGTAGTACATATTGGATAACTTCTTTAAGGTCTCCTCTCTCCATAGGTTGTGACCCTATGGACCTGATACAAATTATCACCGTAGATGAAAATGATAGTGCTAGAGGGTTTTCTAGGAGTTACAGCTCAAGGTTGCTGCTTGCAAGTGAAATAAGGTAAGGAGGATGTTCATGCTTCAATGCAGTTCGCCATTTCCCTAGGATCTTCAGGCTTTGCTATATCTTGAGACAGTAAGACCTCGGGGTTCTTCTAACAGATATCTGAGGTCACCAGCAATGCCTAAAATTCAAAGACCTTGGCAGAGGTATATGTAGCATTTCCTCTTTTCTCATGAACTGAATTTCTCTATCAAAGGCACATTTCTTTGATGTAGGTTTAAACAGACAAAAGACAAAGTATAGCTGTTGGCAATCTTTCAAGTCTTGTGCAGAAAAGGCAAACTCCAAAATTCACAGAAAGAAATTCAGTTGAAGAGTTTCAATGAACTACAACTAACAACCTTCGGTAACTGTGCTGAGCAGACATTTCAGGATTTCTTGTGTGGACAATGGAAGCCTGGAAGAGAAGACTGGGAGAAAAATGAGACCGTCTTGCAGACTAATTGTATTAAGAGCCTTCAGTGATTTTTAAAGAAAGGAGATTTACCTACAGTGTAAGAATATTTCTCTTTGCCTGCTGATGAAGTTTATCTTAGTGGAGGATTTGAACTTTTTCTGCCCATTTTTAAATATAGAGTTATGTAATAGTTTGTATACTTGTATATGAAAAGAAAAAAATTTATATATATTATGGCTATATTCATACATATACAGATAAGTTCTCAAGATGCATTTGATCAGGGAATTGTTGGGGTTTTTTATTAAACTGAGGAGAAGCAGCTGCTTGGAAGAAAATGCAGTTAAAGAAGTTACTCTGGAAACTTCCTGAGACCATAAAAATCACTACAACCTAAGAGTAATTTATTATACACTATTGTACAGCAAGCTTATCTGTTATCTGGTACCTTATCAGCTGCTCTACATGCAGGAAAGTTCATAAGGTCCTCTGCAGTTTTCAAGGACCACCTAGATAATATGTTTTTTTCTGGAGCATGCAGCCTCCACAAGTTTTCTCTGAGTTAAAGGCTTTAGAATGGTCTTTTCAAATTTCTAGTATTTATCTACAGGCAACTTTTTACCTGTTTTATGCTGCATGTAGTTTTGTGGCTTACACCCATTTTGTAAAGAGTAAATAACAATATTGTGTGTCAGCCTTCACTTTGACAAGCTAAAAAATGTCAGGTTATTCTTTGGTCAAACCAGTTGTCGAGTGTTTACTTGCATGTTCCTGAAGGTCAACGTCATCGGGAATCAGACACTGCAGTTTGTGTAAAGTTAATCTGGTTTAGTGTCAGGGTGCAGTGGAAAAGGCAGGGGGTGTCAGTGGGAGGAACAGTTCCCTTAGCAGATGCCTCAAAAATGTTTTATAGGTGGGTTATCACTTTCAGCTGATAGGTGGGTTATTACTTTGCCAACTTGTAGCCACTGTTGATTATTCAGTAGGGTCCTACATGAATATTCAACATGGTGTTTTAGAAACTAGAAGCAAACTGCTGCCTGTAAACACATTAGCCACAAGAAAACTTCCTCAGCACACACCCACAAATCATTCTTAACATGCTGTGATTTTTTTTTTAATGTATAGATTTGCATGTCCATGGGAGCTGTGGTTTATCCAAGGGGTACCCTTTGGTCTCTGTTTTTCAGTAAGCACTTTTGTGAGGGGTAAAGAGCAGCAGTTTGGTATTTGATGAAAGTTGCATAGCTTCTTAAAATGCTTGTCAGACAGAACTCAGGTAAAACAAAATCTCTTGATGCTGGACATAGCTCATTGCAATCAGCTATGATATTGAAATGCAAGGACTAGTTTTTATTTGCTCATTGAATTAGCTTTATGTAGAAGGACTTTTCAAGGGATACTTCCATTTTGATTATTAAAATTGCTGACTCATTTGCTCCTGAATATTTAGGTATGTGGTAACTGCATTTCCCAGTAAAACTAATTTGCTTACCCTTTCTTGTCAGGGTCCTAATTTGGACCCAAGTGTCTTTATTTTAATTGAAAAAAAAACAATTAGTCTTCTCCATGCGAGCCTACATGGCTTATCTTCATTTAATAATCAGTTGTGTAATTGGTGCTCAGATACAGTTTAACTGAGAAAATTGCACTGTTTTGCCAATGTGGGGTTATTTGAATACTGAAAGTGCAGCTTCCTATAATGCGATCAATTCCTTTAGGGCACACAAATCCTTGCCTGACCTTTTGAAATAAATTAGTAACAGAATCCAAGGGTTGGTATTTTGATGTAAAGGTTGCAATGAATGCCATCTGTCGGGTATCAGAACAGTTTAATGAAGGCCTCTTACATCAGGTGCTCTACAAGTTCAGGAAGATGCTCTGGGGGCTCTGCTCTGCGCTGCATCTGACCTGTATATTCTGGGAAAGCTGGACAATTTGCTTTCCTATGCCTTAATGAGAGAATCTGTCTGGAAGCTGCAAAATATCTGCAGTTTCCAGTCTTTCCCTGATGTTTAAAGAATCCCTGTGATGGCTTGCTGAACAGTGTTAGTGGCTCCTGAGTCTGGCAGCTGGATGGAGGCTGATGCATTCACCCTCCCATGATGGTCCCCTGGCAGTGACCACCCCCCATCTCTGTGGGGTGATGGGTATCCCACATCCCAGAGACTCTCCAGGGCGGCCTGGAGTGAGGCTGTTGGGGTCTCCATTGTTGTAGTGAGGTGACTGGGGCTCCCTCCTGTGCCATGTGTCCCTTTGCTCCTTCTCGTGCACTGGCAGAAGTCTTTAGTCATTTACGCTAAAAAATTGTTACAGTACCTTGGGGGAAAAATCCTCCAGGATGCATGTTTGGTTCTTCTCCTACCCCACCTAAGATACTCTTTGTGGTCCTGGAATTTACCATCCTGGTGATACTACTGGAGCTATGTGGCAGGGATAAGGGCCTTGTCATCACAGACTGGAGAGTCTTCCATAAGCCACAGCCCTCACTGGAGGTCCCAGGGTTTGTCAGACTTTTCCCTGTCTCCACATAATTTGTCAAAACTAATGTCTCACCCTTGGTCTACATAGTCTAGTAAAAAAAGCTGAATCTCCATCCTTGAAGAAATTCAAAACCCAACTGGACAGGACTGAGCACTGCTGTAGTGCTGTAAATGACCCTGCTTTGAACAGAGGGCTGGACAAGACCATCTCCAGAGGTCCCTTCCCTCCTCAGCCAGCCTGGGATTCTTCAATGTAAAATGGTCCCCCATTTGGGAAGAGGGAATCCTCTTTCTTCCCATGATACATGTGAGTGGAAGTACAATATTATCAAACCAAATGAATTTTTTTGTTCTTTGACAAAGAAACAATGAGAATGGGAACACATAGAAAGATTTGCATTGATATCAAGGGTGGTTCTCCAGACCACCTTCATCTCAGAATGAATAAACTGGTTTCAGACTGAAATGAGTGTGTTTCATTTCAGTGTATCCCCTACTTGAGATGATACTCTCCAAATGCAGAACAAAAAAGGTTAAGATGTCTGCTCTTATTATTTTTCTAAGAATGCAATGAATAAAAGTTAAGGTTTTTTTCCTTATGTCAATGAATTTGACCCTTTATGTCAAAATATTTGAAGGTATCCAGTATTTTTATCCTATTTGCTTTGTACTAGTACTGAAACTGAAATTCTTTCAAGTGAAGCAGAAATCTTTGTCAGCTTGAAATTGGAGCATCAAATACATTAACTGTTATTACATAACTATTTCCATTTATTAAAGCATGTCTGTGCCACAGCAAGTTTCTATAAGCAATACATAAATGAGGCTTTGAAACTCAGTTCTAAAACCCAGGTTATATAAACTCAGTTTTGACATATAAGTTTTTGCTACAAGAATTTACGACCATCTTAAGTCAAATCAATTTTAGAAGACAGACTGAACCTAGAATATTTCCCTCCTATTATTCATGGCAGAACATTTGCTGGTTTGGAAATTCCACTTCTAGGAGAAGTATTTGGAACTAGATTATTTTTAAGGTCCCTTCCAACCCAAGCCATTCCATATTTTTTTGAAAAGAAATGGAAAATTGAATTTGGACTTTGAAGACTTAAAGCAGATTTTCACAGCCTGTCAATGAATTACCAAACAAACAATGAATGCTTATTTCAGCATATTTGACCTCAATAAGACTGTCAATAAACAAAGTTAAAATTACTAGAATGAGAGACAGGAATACTGATTTCTAAATTTTCATTATGTGCTGCACTTGAGTTCATGGGAGAATAAGTACAAATTGGAGCTCAGCTGAATTTACATTACAACAGTGTGTATGGGCAAGGCACTCCGGACCACAGCAAGAGAAATCTTAACTGAATTTACAGGCAAGTATTTTTATAGCTGTTACAGATCTTAAAATTAGCTAGAGGAAGATTCTGTGTTCTTCAAAAAAGAGAAGATGAATACTACTTTTAGAAAAAGGTGATGATGAGTTCCTGAATGACATTGTGAACCATATACTTTTACAGATGAAGAGACACAGAGCTGCTTTCCAAGTTTCAGATTTATTAAAGCTTTCACTCACACACTCCTTGTCCTGTGAGCATAAGGACAAACTGGTGTTTAGTTACAGAGGTGTGTAGCAATGCCAGATGGGAGGGACTTTATGCCATCCTTGAACATTCTACAGTTGCTGAGCTGCTATGAAGTTTAATCAGTGCATATCCAAAAGGCAAAAAATATCTCCTCTACCATTAACTATGGCCCTGTTCACTGTACACAAGAGAAATGAGAAACAATTATTTTGTTAGCAAATGTTAGCAAATGTCTCTTCTGACTGCCTTTAAAAAAAAAAAAAAAAAGGAAAAATATACAGCAATTTTCTTCTCTGAGTAACAAGGACCAAACCAAAGGGGATAAACATGCTCATCTGAGTGGGTGACTGCTTCAGATAAGTAGCATTACTGTACAGAAAAAGGTGCTCATGCATGAGGGCAGACTAAAAAGCTGGGTTCCCAAACTACTGTATGCTGTCTGTATTTCCCTTATCAGACAGGGGATCTGGCTCATGAATAATCAATTGGGAAAAAATTTCATGTTCTTATCCAGTGAAGGCCTAAGGTAGCTTCAGCTTAACACAAGAACCTTAAATTGAAAGTAGTTACCAAAGCTTTGAAGAGTATTATTTGCTGCAACACAGCTGAAGTTGCTTCTGGCAAAGCTGGAGGGAATGCCCAAACTCAGAAGCACAGCTCAATTTTGCCCAGCTCGTGAGGCCCTAGGCTCTTTCAGCTGCCCTGCACACACTGGATGTTTAGCTCTGCCCTTGCTGAGGTGAGATGCAGAGCTCCTGCAGACATCTCTCCTGGAGCCAAGCCAAGCCTGCAGGGGCTGAGATCAGCACCAAATGTGGGGGAGGGGGTGCCCTAATCCATCTCTAAGAAATGCTGTGCTGCTGTCACACTGCTGCTGCTCCACAAGGAAGCTGTCAGCACTGCCAGCTCGGGGGTTCAAACTCGATTATCCCAAAATTGCACTTTGGTCCTTCCCTGATGCTCCTGGGAATGACTACTAAAATTCAAAAGGAGACCTTGTCGGTATGGATGGTGTTATGTTGTGGAAATGTCTTTCAGTAAATAATAGGTTTTTTCTTCATCCAAATATGAATAATCACTCAGACTATCTTCTTTCAAAAGCAGTATTTATTTTTTCATCAAGATAAGACACATTACATACTGCATCAAGTGAAAAGTACTGCTAGGAAAGCTGCATTTAACTGAGATAAAAAAAAAATATACGTAGATTGCACTTGAGAAAGTAGGCTCTATCCCAGAAGAATATAGTAAATAAAAAGCTGATGAGTGGTTTGAAATTAGGACTCTTTCTGAATTGCCTAGGAAAATGTATTTATTTTGGGGGGGTTCCAATTCCACCAATAAAAATGAACAAGATTAGTTTTTTAACAGCTTTACTCTTTAAGTTAAAATAGTATGTACACAACACAACAATTATACAAGGACAAAAGAGGGAAAAAAGTATGGAGATACACCCTTTGCAATTTCTGCTAATAAATAAAAAGGAAAAAAAATGCTGATTTTTGGGATCAACAGGGTCACTGCATCTCGGGGCTTGGGTTTTGAGGAGTTTTTCTTATCTCACATGTATATTATCATCCCCACACTGCCACACAAAGCCCATCCTTGACCCTTCTGCACTGGCTGGGAGCATGGTGTCTGTATGGCAGCAGGAAGCAGTGAATGGTTCCATTAATTAGTAAGTGTCCCAGGAGTAATACTTTCAACTTTGTGACAAGCTTAGCTTACATTGAAGAAGGTAAACCCATCATTAAGCAAGAGGATTTTTTTTTTCTACTTTGCATCTGAATTTTTCTGTTGGACCCTGGCATCCAGTGCTGCCTTTATCTAACTGTTAGCTGAATTCTCAGCTGTTCAGTCTTTAAAAGGAGTATTCATTTGTGTATCCCACTTAGATGTCCAAATCAAATTTCTAATCTTTCTATATAGCCAAAGCAGAGAAAGGAATGCTCCCAAACTGTGCGATTTCAACCTCTGGACTAAGGCACACTATGGGAGAGCCTCTCCCAGTTGCCTCTTGGGGTAACTTGGGCTCCCAGCCAAGGCTGAATGCCCTCACTCAAGAGGCACAAGCATCCCTCACAGCCCCTGGCTGCTGGGGTGGGACTGGGCCAGCAGGCACACACCTGGTGCAGCACTGCCTGATGCCTGTTTCCCCTGGAGGTGGGAATCAAAGGACCCCTTAGAGCACACAGCCTTGTGAAAGCTGTGTATCCTGCAACCAATGCTAACTGTAAAATCAGAGTGCTTAGGCATGATTCAGTCAGAGATCCAAACAGGAGTTCAGTATCTCAGAAACAATCCGTACTTCCAAGGTCTTGCATGCAAATTTATTCCAAACTTAGCTAAAACTTATGGAAGGGCTGGGTCAATCTTGTTATTAAGCTAGAGACAGAAAAAGAATGAGATGTTCTTTAAATAGTCCTGAACTACAAAATGAAGGTGGTAATCTTTGGTTACAGGGCTGTTCTTTAAATGTGAATTGCTTTGAAAAATGATGAATCACTTCCCAAGTAAGCATTCAGGAGCATTTTTAAACAGACATCTGGGAGCCAGAGAGGAAAAATTAATATAAATAATAAACCCCCCACACTTGCTGAAACTCCAAGGTTAAAGTACAGGAAAGAAAGAAACAGAACATTTCTAAGGGATCTTTCAGCAAAGTTTTGCTAAAATTATAAAAAAAGCACTTACAAAATACTTGAGCTGATGAAGAGGGAAAATGAGAACATTAGGGTGCTTTTGTAACAAACCTGTGGAGTACTAAAACATACTGGTTTGAAGGCCTTGTATTTTATAGCACATGCCATTTTCCACTAATTATAATGCATTATTGTCAACCTACTTCACTCTTTCAGAGAGACAGAAAGACAAGAGACAACACAGACAAGATGGTTCGATGCAGCCTATGTCTACTATAAAACACAAAACCTCAGCCATTAAATGTGCCACCTTATTCCCTCTGTTACATTCATGATCAAAACTCCAATTCTTTGCAAAACTTAAATCTAGCTGGTTTTTACATCTTTGGAGCAGCATTTGAAAATCCTTAAAGCTAGTTCAGAAGGATTTTTTTCCTTATTTCAGCTAGAGCACTTTTGTAATCGTTTATAAGGCATAGGAAGCTATGCTGTAGCTTTTAAAGTGCTAATTTTATTATGAGGTGGTATTTAGTAATATTCTTCTGGAAGTTAATAAATGATGCACATTTTCAATGACTGACAGACATTACTTAATGAGTTAACATGCTTCATCAAAATGCAATTTAAAAAAAAAAATTCACTGTCAACACTTTAACCATGGCAATACACAGAGCTGGAATGAGACAACTAACCTCAGATAACTAAGATTAATGCGTATGTGACAAAGTTAAAAAAACAAATAAAGAAACCCCAAACCAAATAATGATAATTAAATCTCAAACACAGTTTTGTTTCCCAGTAACACAACTGCAAAACAAATCAATATTTTCAACAAACAAAGCCCTGTCTTCATCTCCTCCACAGGAAAGCACGGCACTCCTCGAACTGCTCCGAGGGGGACCCAAGGGAAGGGCTGTCTCTCCCTTCTTGTATACAGGGGGCTCCTCCTGGGCAACTGTGGGGCCACTCAGGGCAAGGGGCAGGAATCCAGATCAGGTAGGTAGTGACCAAAATCAGTTCCAGCCCACAGGTATTTACCTGGGGAGCTGGCAGGAGCCCCCTCTTGCAGAAGCATTGGGTGACGGCTGCCATGGAGCCACCACAGCAAAAGTGCCAGCCTCAGCACCCTGACCACCCTCAGTGTCCTGGCTTATGCAAAGCATTTACTATTTTCAGCACACGATTTGCTCGAGTACAAACAGCGAGATTTGACTTTACTGATGTGTGATTTTATGTAATGTTGGATTTTAAGCATCCTATATCACTCTGTTGGGCCAGAATGCTGGGAAGTTCCCTCTGAGAGTGGGGCAAACCATTTTGCACTCCTACAGGCTCAAATTCTCTCCTCATTTACACCCACCATAAAACCCTACCTACCATCAGGAGAGCTGAGGAGGTAGAAATGGGAGCAGAATTTGAGTGTAGGAACTAGTGAGTGAAAAAGAAACACAATTCTATTTCATTGCCAGCTACCACAAATACCTACATACCTGGTATTTAAATTCAGTGGGCACTGCGTGCCTAAGGACTGCAATTGAGCTTTTAAAATCTCAACCCTCAGAATCTAGCTACAGATAACCCCAATCCTAAATTCTTGAATGCTGATACATAAATGTATGATATATCTGTTTAGTTGCCATGACACTAATCAGCTAATTTTTGCTAATTGCAAAGGCAGGCTAGTAGCAAATTTCAAATGATTAGTGAGTAAAGGTCCTCAGAGCAATCCTGCTTGAAAGTAAATGTCCGGTAAGATGCAATTAGTGTGTCTGGTTTTTTCTTTTCTTTCTTTGTTTTTCCTTTTTTATCGGGGTGGTCTTGAACTGCAGACACAATCACAACGCTCATGGTGATCCAGCTGTATGTCTACCAAGGACATGTTGTTCCTGATTCTTCCCCTTCTTCTGGTATGCCCAGCCTCAGGGACGAACTTCAGCACCTGGGAGGATCAACAAAAATGCACTGAATTAGGAAACACTGCTGGAGATCTGAGGATGCAAACGTTGGGGCCCCTGGGGGACCAACAGCCTTTAATGGCCCTGACCATCATTAATTTGGACACATTTTTGTTTTATTTCCAGCTTTTTCTTTGCACACTTTGACATCCTGCTGTATTGTTTGTCCTGGAGCTTGGACAGACTGTATTTTTTCCTACGTCAGGTATCTTTATATCATGCAGTTTCCTAACCATGTCCAGAGTTGCTCCTTCGCATGCAAACTATCAAGCAGGTTTCCTTTGGCTCATTTTTGCAGTCCCATTCCTATTTGAGTTGTCCTGTCACTCCTCTCCCTTGCAGAATATTTCTGCTCTTGAGAACAAGGAACCTTTTTTATGCAATTTGAAATTTCTGAAGCATGTATCATTAGAATTGGTCCAAAATTTAAATACTTGTGAAGGGCAGAAGGAGATGAAGGAGCTTGCACAAAATATGTGTCAGATACCACTAAGTTCAGTGGAATCTGAGTTTTGTGGCTTACCTTAAAAATCTCTGCCTCAACCTAAATGATTTCTGAAGAATTTAATGTGAATAACCTCAAGCAAACAAGAAAACAAAATTACTTCCTAGGGAAGTATACAATAATAGACACTTCTGAAAAAATTCTGTCTAGGGAAGATGATCCTGAGACCCCTAAGAAGGGAGTTGTAGGTTGTAAAAAAGAGCTAGCTTGGCCAAGTGACTGCCAGATCAGCTGGATTCCTCTTGCTTGTTCAAAGATGGAGAGATGTCTGTTAAGTGCATGACCTCCCAAAGCCAGCGGCCAGCTGGGAAGTGGGACCTCAATGTCTGTAGCACCTCAGCCACTGAAGCACCCATGTTTCTGCCCTAACACATCATACTGGTTTATAACTAACAGATCCTTTTTTTTTTTTTTTTTTTTTCCTTTTTACAAAGCAGTTTCTGTATTTTGATGTCATAACACCATACAAGAGTTGAGATGGTTTTGGAAATGACAGGGAATAAGAGGCTGTGTGCCAGATCAACAGAGTATTAGCATTTTCAACAGAGTTAGAAAGCCCCAGAAAGTAAACATGAAGCCAAAGGACAACCAGAGATGCTGTGCAGGGTGGGTGGGGAAGGGCAGGCAGGTTAGCAGCTCTCAGGATGAGACCATTTGTTCTCTGCCATTAATGCCTTGAGGCTAGAAAAGTCATGAGATATAACAAAAGTGATAAGCACTGAACACAGTATATTATTCTGTTCTCTGTTTTGTGATGAAATTTTTATTTAGCCTATGTAATAATGAAAGGAAGGACTGTGCCCAAGCAAGGTACATGAAAGAAAGAAACAGGACATGCTGCTGTACTGTGTTGGGAAAACAGAATTATTTTGCCCCGTTAGAAATGCAGAAAACTAATTTTACTTTTTTTTTTTTTGAGCAATAAAAATATAGTATCTTTGAATTGATTTCAAACATTGGTTGCATCCATATATGCAATAAATCCTGATGGACATTAGGACAATTCGCTTTATCACACTGTCATCCCAAGCACAAAGCAACTGAACCCAATCAGGTTGCTGCAATTATTACACAGCTAAAATAGACCACAACTTCAAAGATGCTTTTTTTAAGAAAATGTACTTTAAAAATCAAGTACAGATGCTGACACTGAACCCATGATAAATTCCTTATTTAAAGAACTCTTCCAGCAAATTATGACCAATCCAGATGACTGGCAGTTTGCAAAATCATAGGGTAGGTAGATTTGATTTTTTCCAGGTGAGAGCAAATCAAAAAAGTATGCAATGGGATGAGAGTAAAGATGTGGACTGTATTTAAGTTAGCAGACCATCTGACAGCTTGGGGATTTTCCCTGTGTTTTTTATCAAGAAGCATGAGCACAGTATATTGGCTTTGCTGATAAGAAAATGAACTGTCAGGCACTTCCTCAGACAAGACAGTGATTGAACACAGCTGAAATTATCAAATCAGAGAGTCCTTTAGGTGGGAGAAGACCTCTGAGATCATTGGGTCCAACCCTCATCCCACCACTGGCAAGTTAACCACTAACTTCTGTCCCCTAAAGCCACATCTCACATGCTTTTTGAATACTTCCAGGAATAGCAACTCTCCCACTTCCCTGGGCAGCCTGTTTCAATGTTTGACCATTGGTGCAGTAAATAAAATTTCCCTTATATCCAGTCTAAACCTCCCCTGGTGCAACTTGAGGCTCTGTCCTCTTGTTCTGACACTTGTTATCTGGGAGAAGAGGCCCACCCCACCTGGCTACACCCTCCTGTCAGGCACTCTGAGAGAGTGATAAGGTTCCCCCTGAGTCTCTTTTGCTGCAGTCTAAACACCCTGAGCTCTCTCAAATGCAAGACTTCTGCTCCAGACCCTTCTCCAGCTCTGTTCCCCTTCACAGGATTGGAGCTGTGGCCTCAGCAGTGCTGAGTGCAGGGGGACGGTCACTGCCCTGCTCCTGCTGGCCACACCAGGGCTGAGCCAGGTCAGGATTGGCCTTCTTGGCCACCTGGGCACACTCTGGGTCACATTCAGCTGCTGTCAACCATCCTTTTCTGCCAGACAGCTTTCCAGGCACTCTGCCACATCCTGTAGCACAACAGTCTGGGGCTGTTGTGACCCAAGTGCAGAACCCAGCACTTGGCCTTGTTGAACCTCACACAACTGGTCTCAGATTCAGCCTGGCCAGATCCCTCTCCAGAGCTACTTTAACAGCTGATCACAGGACAGATATTCAAAGCTCCCTGTCTCACTCCCACCTAGTAGTTTTATTTTCATCTAGGTACAAGGGAATTGAAAAGAATCTGGAAATAAGGCTATTTCTGTTGACCACAGTAGAAGGAAGACAACCCTTTATTCTGCAAATAGCTGCTGTTTGTTTATCACATGGTCACACCCTTAAAACTGAGGAACTACTGAATTAATGAGAACAGTTCAAATAGATTCTGTTCAGGACACTTCATCACTCATTTTTTTCATGGGATCAGTAGATGTAGAGAAAATACAGATATGACAGGTCGAGAATGCTCAAAAGGCTTGGTTTTTTTTTTTTTTTAGTTTTGTTTTGGTTTTTTTGTTTGTTTGTTTGTTTGTTTTTGTGGGGGTGAAAAAGAACAACCTTGTAGTTTTCAAATTAAAGGATCAGTGTCTGTCACTTCTCATCAAATTGCAGTGCCTCAGCTACTCGGATCATTGCCTCACAAAGAGCATGTAACTACAGTCATGTCCCTCTCATCAAACACTGAGCAAATTATGGTCATAAAACTATTAAAGCAATTAAAATAAAATCAAGACAGATTATTCTGCTTTTGAGCTGGATTTGGTGCTTATAGGTAATAAAAAAAAAAAAGTGCAGCAGGGCATTTTCTGTGCAGAGAGCCCCAGAGGAGCACACCAATATGCTGGATGGCATTTTAGTTTGTAGATGTGCCTGAGCATCTGAGAAGTTTCAAGCTAAGATGACTGTAGCCACCACGTAACTTTCCTTGGGGGCAGTGATGTAGGAAATATAAAGAAAATGCTTACATGTATTTCCCTGCCAGCACACTTGCTCATTGATATTGTATTGAATTTGGATGCCAGTTTCTGAAAGCCTCCTTAAATGAGATCAAAGCCATGAGAAAAAAACAGGATCTGGAGGCTGAAGCCAGAAAAACTTCAAGTTTAGGAATTAGGGCACACTTGTTTAAGTCAGGCCCGCTCACCAGTTGGACAGCCCTCCAAGGAACTGGGGGGTTTCTAGCCTGTTTGAGGACTGCCTTTCCAGGAGGTGTACAGTACCAGTTTGGGTTGTGCTCTGGGGACATCAGGTGCTCTCCTGTGGAGCACAGGAAGTCAAGGCTGATGGCCCCTATAATCTCAGCATGTTTGCAAGAACACTGAAGAACTCTTAACACTTCAAGATCTGGGGCTGAGGACAGCAGAGGGGCAGTGACTGCCAGGAAGAGGGCCCAGCTGGAGAGCACTTGCTCACCCTGATCCATACATGGCATGTCTCCAGCAGAAGCCAGAATAAAGCAGCAACTCCAGAGCAAGATTCACCTGAAACACCCACCTCTGGCAGGGCTAGCTCTGAGGACTAGAAAAGGAGCCCAAAGATTGGACTCAGAGTGTTAGATGGGTAGAGCCAGATGAGGTGAACCACCCCTTCAGCATTTGCTGATGGTCCTAGCTAGGTATCACTGACCCTTGAAGTCAGGCCACATTTAGCCATGACAGTGCATGATGGTTGATTTCTGTTTTATTAAAAAACAAATAAGGATAGCAAACCCAGTCAAAACTTAAAAAAAACCTCCCCACAGGCATTTTTGACTTGTCATTTACTTATCAGTAACAACAGTAACATTGTTTTTTAAATTTTTTGACCAGTATTTTAAGCACCAACAGAAAAATGAAGCCTCACTCAAAAATCGGCTTTTTCTTCTTTCTGATTAGCTTTAGAAGCCTACAGAAAATCAATAATATGACTACAGCTTACCCAATATCTAATTAGCTTCATATTCTGGTGACAGAGGATGGAGAGCAACTCTGGATGCTATTTTAGATAGTGAAATTTGTACTTTGCAGAACTTATTTTAAAATTCTGCTATGCAGCATTATCTAATCTCCTTCTGCACATCTAAAAATAACACCATTCTAGCATGAAAACCAAATTATATTTGTCTGAGATTCACGAAAGAGGAAGCATCAAAAGTGCAAAACATGCAACACAGATCCAAGTCCTGATAGACATAAAAAATCTTACTCTGCAATTTTAGAAAGTTGTCTAATCCAAAGGTCCCACACGGTTCAGCTGTGCTCTGAGTATAAGAAGCCAAGTATTATGGGAATGTGGTTCATAATTTAGCACAAGGACCTTTACTCTAGTAGGAACATAGCCTAAACCAATGACATAGACCCAAAGATGTATTCTTTCTTACCAGACATAACTACAGGGTATCAGGGACAAGAAAAATGAGTTGGCTTGCTGATCGGTGGTAGCAGGCAAACTAAAGAATTATTAAATATAGATGGGATTACTGTTTCTATTTTTTTTATTTGTATGCATAAGAAACACCTGGTTTTAATACAAGAAACATGGGGAAATTAATTGGCTTAAAACTCAAGTACCTGAAGCACTAAAGCTATGATGTTTTTGACATATGTGACATCAACAAGATCCTCACTTCTGCTGATCTTGTCAGGAATTATGTGTGCATTATGCTACAGCTGTTGTTTTCTCACTGACTAGATACAGGTGTTCCTCCTTCACAGCCTGCCTCTCTGTCCTGACATGTATCACAGGATGTCTCACTTAACTTCCAGATGACAACCCAAGAACTTAATTTTTCATCCGGTTAAAAATGAACCTTTTTCTCTCACTGCACTTCTGTGCTCTCTCTGCTCATCCTGTGACCTAGCAGTCATTTCTGACTCATTTTGTTTACTTGTACTTGCATTCCAAATAGATCCCACTGCTGCTTCTTGTAAAATATTCCATGAATTAACTCTTTTGTCAGGCTAATTCTATGCCTTTATTACCATAACAACCTTTTATCTCCTTTATACATGTACTATCAACTCCAGGACATACAACAATCAGGCCATATTTCTTGCACACTGCTTTGATAATTTTAGCTCTTGTTAATCCCTTAGCAAATTCCCTTTGTTGTGTCAGCAGCATTTGGATCATTTTTTGACCAGTTATCTTATGTTTCCCTGTGTAAGGATAGACTGAGAATTATTGTCTTCTCTCTCAAGTGCCTCCTTAAGGTTTGCTTCTCATTTCTCTGAAAAATAAAAGAAGAAAAGAAAAAAAGCCCCAACAGCATCGAATTGTATTAGTTACATTTGTTAACTCCATTGCAGTAACTTTGTCTTACTGAAGTTCCACTTTTTAATTCTCTATTGTGCTCCTGTGTTCTTTTCTCCCATATAATACTCCCTCTTTCTTGCTTTCCCTTTGAAATACTGGGTTCAGTTGAAGCTGTTTTTGTGCTGTGGCAACTTGTGCCAAGACACAGTATTGTGTGCTCTGGGGTACCTACTGCTTCTCTCAAGGCAACCAAAGGTTATGAAATTACCACCCTAACACTAATGAAAACCTTCTCTCTGAGAATTAACTGAATTTATGTCCTGTGAAGGCACCAGATAAGCTGCAGTCAACTTGAATGGAGGCCTAATGCTTCAAATAGAGGTGGGGTGGGGGAAGAAGCACCTTACAGACACTGGAAAACACATCAGTCTTTACAGGAGAGACAGATAAATAAGTAAAAGTTGCAATCAGCTATCACCACTTTTCTTTTTTCTTTATATGTCCCTCAGCTGTGCAGCCCAGCACTGTGTTTGCAGAGGTTTATACATTCTGACAAATTCTGGTTGCTACCTTAAGAGCACTTATTCCCCACAGACACTCGTTTCACATCTCATCAGTTACAGCAATGAGATGGTGAAACCGATTTCTTGTTTCTCTGAGGTATGTGCACACTGGCTGGATAGCACAGCCACAGCCACAGCCACAGCTGAACTGTGTCCTGGCCTGAGCTCCCCCACACCTTCTCTGTGCTCAGCAATCTCCAGGTTTACAGCCTGTGCCTCTTTAAAGAGAAGCTCCAGGCATTTTTAAGGAAATGAACTGCAGTGGGAAACACACTTTTATATCAGGTCTGCTTTAGAAAGTTAGACAGCCGTAGCACTGAGCTTTGATTAATTTAGGTGTGCTGCATCCACTTCCATGTATTGCTTTGTCTTTCCCTTGCACAGAGCATTGCAACACAACTCAGTATCACTCATGGCAGACCATGCCTGAGAGATGTTTTCAGACACTGCCAGGACTTGGACTGCTTGGTTTGAAGGGTTCATGACACTATGTGGTAAGTCATGAGTATTTGCTCTGCTCCAAAGCAAACCCAGAAGCCATGGAAAACCACAGAGCATCACAAGACTCCTGCAAGGAAAAAAAAAACCCAAAAAAAAAAAACAACAAACCCACCAATAAAACTATCTGTTTACCCAAGTTATGACCCCATTCATTTCTGAAAACTGCTGAGTATTTTGGTAAAGTCATGGCAAACTTCCAGGCTATAAAGACCAAAGATCTCATGATTAACATCTCCCAGGGCAGTAAAGAAAAGCTAGCCCTTATTGTGGCCATCTCATGTTCTCATGTTTTTCCTGCTTTTGCATCACTTCCTACAGTCAGACATGATAGAAAAGAGCTAAATGTACATTTCATTCAGGGAACTGGAGCAGCACCCTCAGCTTGGGAAAATTAAAGGCTCCACATGACAGCTATTAGTCCTGAGAGGCTAAGCTAGGAGAGAGTACTCAGTGATTACAGTGGGAGGCTTTGAACAGGAACTGAGAGGGAACTAAAAAGCATTAAGAGCATAAGGAGAAGATAACCTTGAAATCTCTCTGGACTAGAAGCCTCTTTTTCAAGAAACACCCTGGACTTTAAGATCCCCACACTTAGCTCCAGCACTCCACCACACTCACCACAAAGCCAAAAAGGAGCCTGTCCCTTCTGGAAAATTTGCCTTTCTTTCTCACACAGAAATACTGGGTAGCTCAGAAATGCCAGGGAACTTTTAAGTGATCTCCAGAGACATTTTTACTTTTGACAACAAGCATATCCATGTGCAGGACACAAAGCTCTTGCAGGTTCAGGAGCTCAGTAGATGAAACTCCAGGACAGAAGTTAGGAGAAATCAGTCTGGCAAGAGAAGGGGTCCGGGGCCTGCAAGACTCAGTTTCAGCTACTTCAAACACTTTCTTGCTCCATCACCTAATATTGCCTTCTGGTGTCTTTGGTAAATCAAATTAACTGAGCCCTGTGTTTGAATCTGGCCTTTGTCCTCCTGCAGTAGAAGGCTGAGCTTTTGAACCAAATTATTAATTGTGCTGGAGATTTCATAAAGCGTAAAGCTCCATCCTTCGTTATGCAACTAAAGGCTCTTTGGATAAGGTTCGTGGGTTTCAAATTGGCTTTTAAGAGAGTAGACTGGCTCTATGGTTCTGAAACTGGCCTCTCCTCAGTGCCTTTTCCACCTGGTATTTAAGTAAAATTAAAGTGTCAAAGGAGAATAAGAATAAAACTGATTTAACTGTGTGTGGTTAATAATAATCATAAAGTGGAAAACATTTTGGACTAAAATTAATGGACACATCTTTAGTATGTCATACATGAATTTATCTGCATGACTTCCACTCATGTTAATGGGAGACACTTGGCTAAATATCTGCTCAGTGAGCTGTTAATTCATCCCTAAGGGATAAAATTTAAATTTAAACTTACAAAGGCCATTTAATGTTAAAGATGAAACACTGTCTTGAATTCATATGGTTTTCAGAGTAGAAATGAGTAGGAAAATAAATTAGCAGTGATATATTTGTGTGAATGTTGAATTTCCTGAACTTAGTGATTCATTTGGTGCAGTCATAAGTCATGACAGCACGATGTTGTGGAATAGCTGGCTAGTGTGATATTCTAGTATTTCAGCACTAGCTGTTTCCAATACCTGAAAATAGTAAGTGCTTGACAAAATATTTATAATCAGAATTTTTCTTTCTAGCTACTGTCAACAGTTGACTTAATTTCTGATACAGGTGTAACCCAGTATTCCTTAGTTTATATTTGACTTCCAGATCTTTCAGAAATCTTCTGAATTATGCACAACTCATATTTAAGTGTTGAAATTCCATACAGATTTACTGTGAAAAAAAAAACCAATTCCTTTTTATAATTTTAAATTAGCGCCCTTCCCGTCTCTCTCATTCTTTTCTTAAGGAAAAGATTACTTAGGAAGGTCTAATTTTCCTTTAGCTACTATTCATTATTTCCTATCTTTCACTGTGTTCTATCTTTAGATTTTTTTTTTCGAAGTGAAATGATATAAAACTTTTGAGCCACTTTCCTTTAAAATGTTTTTGATCCGTATCTCCCCCTACATCTCTCATGATGTATGCTTGCTGCTTCCATTTATTTTTTATAGTCCTGCCTTTGTCCTTTTAAGCACCAATGGTCAAAATCTAGTATAAGTCTCCCACCAATTTATCCAGACCACAATATTTGCTGTGTTAATAACCCTTCATCTCCATTCCTGCAGAAGACTGTCACTTGTCTTTTTTTTATCACTGCACTAAACAACTGTTTTCCTGGAGCTCTTCACAGTGATTCACTGCTTGACCTTTAGCCCAATTTCCACCCCTCATTTCTTCCTCCTCCCCTCACACACCCAGTGTTATATGAATAAATAGTTGAGAGCACTCATCCTAATGCTTGCTGCTTTTCTAACCTGCATTTATGAGCAGCTACAAAGACCTTCTGAAATTCCTCACAGCCTTCTCTGCTGTTCAAGTATGTTATCTCCTGTGCCACCTGTCATTTTTGCCACCTCTCTGTACACCTCTCTCCAGACTGAACACACATGAAATAATAATCTTGGTACTGGGGGCACCCTCAGATAGCCCTTTCCCATTTAGAAAATTGCTTGTCTCTTCCACCTCGTTGCTCTTTATCTCTTAACCAGCTTCTAATCCATGTCTGATCTTGTCTGGCTGATTGTTTGCTCTCTGCAGGAGGTGCCAGTCCTTTTAGCATTCTTGTACAATATTGTGGTACTGTATAAATATTTATTCATATATAAGGCATTCCAAGTTAATTTTATCAGCTCATAGTCATCTAGGTGCTTTATACTATTAATTTTTTTCCAATTAACTTTTTTACCACTGAGATAAGGCTTTCTGCTCTGTAATTACTAGGGTCATCCTCTGCATCTTGTTTAAAATTAGAGAAAATATTAACTATTCTCCAGTCCTAGCATGTGGAGTATGCTGTATTCTGCAGTTATGTGTGAGAAAGTATCTCTTACACTGCTCTGGCCTTCAACAACCCTCTGCTACTGCAGCCCCAGGGTCTCTCAAGATAATGCCTTAATGTTATGAGCCTACATCACATCCAGGTTTAATGTCCATAAAGTTCATTTTCACTTGGGCCTTAAGCCAAGTGGTAAATCAGGCTCTTACAAGAGATATGTGTCAGAAGTAAGTCAGCATGGCATGCAGCTACCCTATCTTCCAACAACTGGAAGGCAACTACCAAGGCACTTTCCTAGATATGCTCACTTTAGGGAACATTGCTCATATCTTGATCTGAAAATACTGCATTAGAGGCAAGAATACAAACTGCTCTTTCATTGTGTTTTTCCTCTCTAGATGCATTCTGAATGGATTAAAATAATGGGCATTGTTCCTATGCAAAAATTTTGCCTTTCTGAAAAATTGCTGAGTGGGGAAAAAAAAGCTAAGGCTGAGTGATTCAGCTGCCTCCTATAAGTAATAAATCTGGAAAGGAAGAGATTTCAAAAGTGACTTAATTGGAATTTCCAAGTGTAAGCGTAAATTTAAAGCAAGAGGAAATGAAGTCAAATATCTCAAGGAACCCATGTCTCTGTGCTATTAAAAAGAGTATATCCAGTAGTATATACATTTACTTTGTATTAGTCCTTGACTGGGAAAAATCAGTCTAACATAAGGGTCATTCTTGAAACAAAGTTCATTAGGATGCTGTGGTGGCATCCACTCAGAGGTGGCAAAAGTTCTCTCCAACTTCTTCTAAGTTAACTTACACATAAATACTGCCAACACCCCTTTCTCTTACATACATACTCTATTGGCAAGCAGCACACACAGCTCTGAGAAAAGACTTCAGAATCTATGGAAGCAATAAATACCCGAAAGAAGTGAAAAAGAAAGAATGAAAATACCTCATGATACTTTTTCACTGTTTTCCCTGACACGCAGGTGCAGGATTTCCAGTTTGGAGTCCCACAGCCACAGTTTCCGCCACAGCGCTGGACAAGGAGGCAGCGGGGGAAGAAAACGACATTTGTCAGCTTCAGCTCCTCCCTTAAATTGACAGAGTAGTTCCTTGGAGTGCAGCTGTAACGCTTCACATCATCATTCAACCTGTCCAGGTCAACTGCAATGCAAAAGAAGTTTCATTAGTGAGGTTAGTGTGGGACATTCCTCTGGTTGATGCTGCTCCCCAGGCAGACACTAACACAGAGTGATGGGGTGCTGGTTGAAAAATATGTGAACTATAGGAGTGATTTCTGAACAGATAAACATAAACCCACCAAATTTAAATCATTACAGGTGGCCATCCAGGCTGTCAGCCTTCTCCCACTGACTGCCACAGCACACATCACACCGACTTAAAGGTGAAGGGAAGGTTTGCAGCAAAATACTGGCCTGAAAGCTGAAGACTGGTCATTTTATTTGCTTTGTCACTCATAGTTGGATCCTTGGGCAAGAGATTCCACCTCTGCCACTCTCTTCCCTCCTCTGTTTATACCTGGCTTACTTAGATGCTAAGATCTATTTTTTTTTTATTATGAGCAAAACCAAGACCCTTCCTGTGGTCAGTAGAGAAACATTTTTGGGGAGTGATTAATCCCTTCCGTGGCAAGAGCATTTAGGACAGCCTGCATGACTTTCTTCCTCAAGTTGCCTGTCTATACTGGTTATGAAAAGAAATTAGATAATTCATTTTTAGATGGAGAAACCAATCTAAGCAGTATTAATTTCATCTGGTAAATGTTGCTATAACAGGCATACAAATGAACACAATTAAAATTAATAGGCCCATTGAATGCCAGTAGTTGGTTGATGTTTAAATGCCTAGTGAGATCTGTCATGTAAACAAGTGGTAAAGCCAGCCATAAAAGTAACTTATAGACTATCAAATGTGAGTATAAATGCTGTTTCTAGCTTTAGCTTGTAAAACTAAAACAAAACTAAAACACATTTTTATAAATATATTGTCCACAATTGTGACACAGACAAAAGTAACAAATTTGATGAGTTCTTTTTCTACAGAAATAGACTTCTTTTTCCTTCCTTTTCTGTATTCTTCTTTCCTGAGGATTCTGTCCACCAACTAAGTGTTCAAAGCTCAGTAATTCATTCAGGAGTGGGGGGCGTGTGAACTTGTATTGAGTTTGAATCCAAACAGTATTTGCTAACAGAAGCATCAACAGGAAAATAGGAATGGCTCAAATGAGAACTGAGGTAACAGTCTGTGAACATATCTGATTTTCAGAGCATGTTTAACAGGTCAACATAACATCTGGTTTTGAGAACATTTATGCTTGTGCTTTAATACAAATAGGTGAAAACTTACAACAAAGACAATTCATACTTTCTGTGACTCAGGGCTTGTCAACATCACTAAGTTGATTGTGGGAAAAGTTGTTGATTTGTAAATATCATGCACCTTTACATTCTAACCTGGAGATAATCACAAGGCTGATATGCAAGAGGCAAGGGTACATAAATATCAGAAGTGCTATTATAGAAAATCGTAGCAGATTCACTTTCCTGACAAGGTGTTATCTCAGTCAATGGGAATTTAGCAGATAAATTGCTATTTTATAGCAATTATGATACATTCCCCCATGAAATTTCAGTGGTTCTCTCCAGAGAGCTAGCATCTCTCCAGAAGAGGTATAGATCATCCTCCTGCCATAAGCACAAAATCAATGGGACTGGTGGTATACTCATGCACTGAGAGAAAAATACACTGTGAGTGTCCTTAGCCAGGACTGGCAAGTCCAGGGGATATTGATTTCTTTGTTTTAACAGATGATATTTTCTTCTCCACTGTCATTCTTCAAAGCCACCTCTTCTCACTGCAGGCTTTCAGGCTAATGCTTTCCACAAGGAAGTGTTTCCCACACCTCTAAACATTCTCACCAGGACCTTTGCCATCAGCTTTGCTAACTGGTAAAGCAAAGCACTAGCTGGCTAGTATTTATTTCAGCCAACTGAAGTGAAGGAAAAATCTACTAAAGGAAGACGAGGCCTGAAAATCTTCTGCCTTCATCACTAATGAGATTGCTTGAGGGGAAAACCTGGATCATCCACAATGGCACTGCAGCAATCCAGGGGAATATCTACGAGATACTCTGATAAGCAGAAAGGTCTTATTTTAGTGATGTTGAAAATGAAAATGAGTAACCTCAAGCAGAGAAGAAAAGCTTAAATAAACAATTTAAGAGACACACAAGTCATCCTCCATTAAAATTCATTTGGAGCTAAACACCTACACTCTTTTTTACTCTGCCTCTACAGAACTGCAGTGCTTGGTGGGAATAAGGTGAGCATGCAGAGTACTCTGTGAACAATGTATCCTGTACTCTGGTAGCACCACACTGACACACAAGAACAGTTCCCATTGCCTAATTAATTCCTAAGCTCTAGATCACAGTTTATTGCCCCCCAACAAAAGAGCACATTTTATTCTGAACAACTCTCTCTGCTGAAAGCTTCAATACACATTTTTTCCTGTCTTTGGATTGTTTTACTGTCTGGAGCTAGTCCATTTCCTCATCCATATAAGAATGAGATTTTACAGTACAGTCAGTTTCATGCATCACTTCACTGCTGTGACTAAAATGTAACCGAGCCTTGGTGTGATTGGTGTGAAATCCAGCTGCTTTACTTATCAAGGACTGAAACCACTGGAGTCCTTAATTTAAAACTAGAACTAAAAGGTTCTTTAGACTGGATGCAAATAATTCCCAAGTATTATTGCCGAATGTCTGCATCAGAGACAGCTTAAAAGGAAGGCAAACATAAAAGAGATGCACTAGAGCACTAAACTGGATACTTGGGGCCCAATGTTTACCCTTTCCTTCCCTTAAATCCTCTGATTAAAACCATCCTCATTTCATATAGCTTTATGACATGTGTTTACCTTGAAGTATTCATCAAAATATTCTGTGACTCTATGATCTTAGTCAGAGGTAGGCACTGAAATCAGAGACAGCAGCTAATGCCATGCTTTATTCTGAAAAAGGGAGTCCTTAAAGATTGAGGAGAAAACCTCTGCTGCTGATCACTGATTAATTTTAAAAAGACAGGAGGTTTGCTAGGGTTGCTTTTAACACTTTATCAGCTTCAAATTCACACATGGTCTCAACATCATCATATCTGAACAGAGCTAAGGTGTAAGAGATGCTAGCCACCTTGCCATGGTATTCCTATACCACTTGTCAAGGCCATCTACAAGCAAGGCAAAGAGGATTTGGGCAGCTGCAGACTGGTCAGCCTATGATAAAATTAAGGGGCAAATCCTTCTTGGAAGCAATGCCCAGGCACATGACAGACAAGGGGCTGACTGGGAACATCCAGAATAGATTTAACAAGACCAACCTCAGAGCTGTCTATGATGACACATCTGTCTTGCTGGATGAGGTGAAAGCAGCAGAGGCATCTGCTGATTTTTGAAAGTGACCATAGCATCCTTGCAGCCAGATTTCTGAGGTATAATGGAATAGGTGGACTATAAATTCAGTAGCTAACTGGAATATCGGAGAGACTTGATGAAAATGGTCAGCAATTCCAAGTACAACTGATAGCTGGTTAATATTTGTGTTCCTCACAGGGTAACATTGGGGTCAATACAGCTAAAGATCTGCAGGTAAACTAGAGGCACTGTAAAAGCCATCAAAGTCATTCATAGCAGTGCTGTATCTGGCTGAAGCTATGGTGTGGTTGAACTTGAGTTGGAAAATTCACAAATAAGCTGGAGAGGGACTTTTTACAAGGGCAAGTAGTGATTGGACAAGGGGATATTGCTTCATACTGAAAAAAGACAGGTTTAGATTAGATATTAGGAAGAAATTCATTACTGTGAGGCTGGTGAGACACTGGATAAGGTTATCCAGAGAGGTTGTGGATGCCCCATCCCTGCAAGTGTTCTAGGTTGGATGGGTTTTGAGCAACCTGGTCTGGTGCAAGGAGTCTCTGTCCACAGCAAAGGCATTGGAACAGGATGATCTCTAAGGTCCCTTCCAATCCAAACCATTCTGTGATTCTATGATCTCAACAATGTAACAAAGAACATTTGGATTACAAACATAATGATATCCTCACAATTATATGGCAATAACAAATGAAATATAATTTCCCAGTCTCATCTTCTGCTGTTTAAATCATCTAAATGCTCTGACACTGATGAAATAGTTCTTCAACATACCAAATTTTGACCAAACTCTGTGGGTTTTAGACTTCAACACATATGGCTGACGGTTTTGACTGTCCTACTGTGCATACTTAATGATATCACAATAAACAATTTGTTAAATATACCTGGAAACTTGGGAGCTATCTAAATCCTTTTCATGGGAGCTAAGAAGATCTTGCAATTTGCATTTACTGCAGAATCACAGCACCAAGACAAACCTCCTCAATACAGCAGCTATTATTTTTGAGGAATGAAAGATCAAGATTTCAGTAGGATTATAGCTGTTTTCATGGAACAAAGAGCAAAATATATAGGCCTATTATGGACTGGCAAACCAATTACCAGCTGTGGTACAGGTCAAGTAGCAAGAGCAGGCCAAACTATAGGACACAGCTTCACTGAAATCAATGGAAAAGAGCAGCTTATTCCAGTGATAAATAACATGCTGTAAGTTTCACTAGCATTTTAAAAAAAGGGTTTAATAAGAAAAACTTTCACTGCAGTGACCAACAATTACATCGCATAACATGCGAGGGAAAATCTCATTTGTCACAGAGAGGGAAGCTAGGAATGTAGATCTGAATTAGATTGTGAAATGAAGGAATGTGTGCAGTTTGAATGCAACAGACAACTTGGCTCCTAACTGAAGAAGGGTGGGAGAAATATTCTGGTTTTTAAGCATAGGGAATACTTTAAATTATCAGCTATTTAAGATTATTAAATTATCAGCTAATTTAAGGTATTCTGTGTACTTGGAATATTCAAATTTGCCATGAATGAGCAAGCATTCAGCGTTTGTGATGCCTGCACTCCCTGTCTGGTGCACTGAAACTTGCTGGCAGCCATCCCAGAATCTTTCAAGGAAGAGTGCATGGATGTTTGCAGTAATTTATTGGCCACTGCTTGCAAGCCTCCGAGAAATAACATTAAAATTTTAACTTCTTGCTAGACCATTTTAAGTAATGACAATTAAAAACCATTGTTAAGGACATGGTGAAACTTGCCTGATCTTGGGAACTGATTTGGTAACGAACAGCAGAAACATTCCGTGAAGAGCCATGGTCTGACCTCACTAGTCCCCTTCCAGAGAGCAGTGTGGCTATGCCAGCAAGTGTTTATTTATTTAACTTGTAAAGCTGTCACTGGAGACAGATGCTATTGCAAGAATGTCCCACCTGATTAATTTCCTCTGATAGCCAAAGGCTTCTTGTGTATTATTTCCAAAAAAGAAAATGAGCTTAGAGGAAGGGCCAGTCTTGCTAATCACCAGAATGTATCTATCTACATGGGCTCCTGCTTCCAAGGTTTATTTATGGGAAAACAAAACAAAACACTCCATTCCTTTCTAAAGACAACACGTATCGTTGGGTACCAGCCTCATGACATTTGGATTTACTTCTATGATGAGAAACAGTGATCTTGTTCTTTTTCCTTTCTTTCTTCATTTGTACAGAAACCATTTCACAGGTGGAGGTCTTTTTTAAATTAAAAATCCTTATTCAACGGGAGGTAAAAAATCAGAGACAACAGCAAAACATAAATGCAAACAAGTATGTGGGAAAAGTTAAATAATGTTTAATTGATGGATGGAACTGTTTACAACAGTATCTCTCAGAAGCTCTTCTAATACTATTAACCAGATAAATTCATGCTTTCAGAAATTTAAACTAGGATAAAGATACTTCCTTGAAACACGTCTGAACTCTCCTCATGACTCTCTAGAAGAATAGAAACCTGTTTGTGAAGAAGTTCAACATAATTGTGAAGCATGGATGTTTACTTCTTTACCTGTGTTCTTGCCATGAACAGTATTAAATAACCCAAAAGCCAGTGATATCTTTCTGAACAAGCTTAATATTTGTAATAACCAAATTACTATGACACTGAGTTCATCAATATATTACAGCAATGCAAAAGGAAATATTTTAAAGTATATATGGTGTGACCTGCTTTTTTTCTAAGAGTCTAGAATGAACATAAAGCTGTATATTCGTACTTTCAGAGTTTCTAAAATGCAGAAATTGGTAGCAAACCTTTATGAGTATATTTACAACTGCAGAGGTTATTTGGAATAACTATCATATTTTCATGTAGGTGCACACCATAGTTTATAGCTTATACAAGGCCTCTCATTTCAGAATTGTGAAAATCTGAATGTATCTTCTCCTTCCTTTTCTGTCCTGTTCTGCCAGTCTGGATTGCACTGTGATTTTATAGTCGGCTTTCACTGGAGTGGTTAACAGCAAACCTTGCTGAACATACACAAAATTAAATTTCAAACTTCATGTGGTTATTAGTGAGACACATTTCATACCAATATCTCACTTCAATAGTGAGAAATGCAATAGAAATTCCAACAGAAATGCAATTTTGATTTCAGTAGAAAGAAATGCACTTAACTCAATAGAATTGCATCAGTATTGTAGAGGTGTGAGATCAGATTTTGGAGACTGAATAGAGTTACCATAAATATGGGTTTAATTCACACACTCTTCAACTTTCAGGTACTTGCAAGAGCTATCCAGGAAGGGACTAATCCGTATATGCGTATATTAATGGGTACAAATACAAAAACATCATAGAATCCTTTGGCCTGGAAGAGACCTTCAAACAACAAAAATACAACAACAAAAATATAAATCAAGCACTACCATAATCATCTGTAAACCATATCTCCACATGTCACATCCACACACCTTTTGAACATTTCCTGGGATGGCGACTCCACCCACCACTTTCCCCGGGCAGAACATTCCAATGCCTGATGACCGTGAAATTCATTTCCCTAATATCCAATCCAAACCTCCCCTGTTGCAGCTTCAGGCCATTACCTCTTGTCCTGTCACTTGTAGCATGGGAGAGGAGACCAATCCCAATTTGGCTGCACCCTCCTGTCAGGCAGTTGCAGAGTGATGAGGTCCCCCCTGAGCCTCCTTTCCTGCAGGCTGAGCACCCCCAGCTCCCTCAGCTGCTCCTCACAGGCCTTGTGCTCCAGACCCTTCCCCAGCTCCGTTGCCCTTCTCTGGACACGCTCCAGCCCCTCAATGTCTTTCTTGCACTGAGGGGCCCAGAGCTGAGCACAGGATTGGAGCTGTGGCCTCAGCAGTGCTGAGTGCAGGGGGACGGTCACTGCCCTGCTCCTGCTGGCCACACCGGGGCTGAGCCAGGCCAGGATGCCACTGGCCTTCTTGGCCACCTGGGCACACTCTGGATCCTGTTCAGCTGCTGTTGACCAGCACAGCCAGGTCCTTTTCCATCTGGCAGCTTTGCAGCTTCTGTCCCCAGCCTGTAGCACTGCCTGGGGCTGCAGTGACCCAAGGGCAGGATGCAGAACTTGGCCTTGCTGAGCCTTATACAGTTTGTATCAACGTTGGCAGCAATGATGGGAGGAAGCAAAAACAGAGCTGGAGACTACTTTGAAAGAACAAAAGGTTCTGGACTCAAATTTTAGTGTATGAAAACCTATTTAAATGTTGACAAACGGTTTTTGTTTGTTCATTTGTTTGTTTGTTTTTGTTCAGAGAGTGGTTCCAGAGAGATTGAGCAGCCTCCATGCTTGGAGATATTAAAAACCTGACTTGACATGGTCATGAGCAACCTGACTTGACATGGTCATGAGTTGATGACCCTGCCTTGAGGGGAGGGACATTTCAGTTCTTGAGGTGTCTTCCCACTTCATCTATTCACTGATTCTCTGAGTTTCAGTTAAGGTAAAATACTGTCTTCTTATTTGCCTGACCTTGATATTTGTAGATTATTAATTGTCAAATTAAGAAAACATACCATTTAAATATCATTTATCACCTATCCCTGTTATCAGAATTAGTATTCAGCAACACTGCCTCTCTTAGCTCCATTTTGTGCCAGAGTTTGGTATGGGCAGAAGGTTGTATAGGAGTGAAATTATCAGTGATTAATTCGTACCATTTATATGGCGTGATCTGAAAATGCTGTGAAAGATAGGCAGAGATTACATCAAATTGTTCTTACCTGCCTCAGGGCTGTTCTAGCTTAGTATAAAAAAAATAAAACCCAAGCTGTAAGCTCAAACAGATAGGTATCTGAAATAAATTATGATATAATCTACTGCTCTCTTTGCTGCAAGGTTACCCCAGTGCCTATAAACATTCCTCAGAGATCTACACTGTCTGTGTTTAAAAGCCACCAAGCATTTCTAATTTAAGGATTTGTTAAAGCTATTCCTTACTCCTCACATCCTCCAAGAACAAGCCTTTAATCTTGTCAGAAGTTTATGACTAAATAAAAATTCTTAACTGAAATTTTTAAAAGATTTCACTGTGGTGAGGTACTTTAGCCCAGAGAGCTGCTAACAGTCAGGGAATTTGGCCTTCAGTTTGAAAACAAAAGGAAAACTGTTATAAAACCTTTTTTCTTTTTTCCTGTAACCAAACCTCCACCAACAAAATATCCTATTAAAATAAATCAAGTATTAAAACTGTAACTGGAGAAGTGTTATGCATCTGAATTTTCAGAGCACTATCAGATCAGTTTGATACCTGCAGCCTGCATAATTAGCATCAATAAAGCATCAAATGCTATTTTATATTTATGTGGTTATTTAAATATATGGGATACTGGGCCAGATAGGATCTGGGAATGAAATGATATCTGGAGAACAGGACCAGTACAGGATACAGGATTCTAATCAGCTTCTATTAAAAATAGAACAGACCCTTCATTTCTTTTTTATACATATCTACTGGTGCCAAATCCAGCCTGGATGAATAAGGGACACACAGATCATGTTCCACACACCCACAGAGAGATCAAAACACTCTTGAAAGTCATGCAGTGACACATAGGTGAAGCTTTTCCCCAACAATGGCTGTGGTGGTTGCCTGAAATTTTTGACATGCCAAAAGGGAGCAAAGTAAAGGGGTTCACTTTTTGCTAAATGGGTGTTCAGGGTTTTATCACAGATTCCTTTGAAGTGCTGAGCCTAGAAACAAAGAAAGCCAACCTGTCTTGGAAATGTTCACCAAACCATGTCTGCTAATACACTGTATGTGCCTGAGGTCATTCTCCTGCTCCAAGGACAACAGCCACAGGACAGCCCACATTGCTACCATTCATCTCTTATTCTCCAGGTCAAGGTGGGCACATGAATGGCAGGTGGCCTCTGCCAGATCCTGGTTCACGCCCAGCAATGACCAGGCTGACAATTTAGCAACATGGTGATTGCATTTCAGGGCCTGGGAACACTTCCTGACACAGTTTTCCCTAATACAGATGCAGTCTATATATCCCTTTTAAGAGCAAAGCCTCATAATTTGATAACAAGTAATTTACAAACATGGAACTACAATTCTCTCTCGCTCCTTAGAACATGCTTAAGGAATGAGGGGATGGGATCTGAGATGTAAATAAATGGCAGATTACACAGAACTGGAACTGTGATTTGGGAATTATAATTTTAAAGTTACAAATAAGAATGCATGTGATTGCACAACTTGAAAATAGATGACAACATGATAAATCAAATAAAATTCTTCACTCCATATCTGCTCTGAAAACTACAGCAATTGTCATCTTGAAGAACCCTAACAGACCTCCTACATCTATACTGCACATGAAGGGCAATTTCACCAGGCCCTTCAGTGCATGGTTGCCACAGAGCACAACTGTGACTTCTCAATAGTGTTTCTTTATCACAATTGCTTTGTACTGCCAGCTAAACACCCCTCTGCTTTACCATTTGGTGGATGATTTGAACTAACAGAAGGGAACAGGAAACATAACCCAGAAATGTGTGCTTTGCTCAATTACAGACAAAGATGTTAAACCATAATAATGTTCCCTGCCAACATAATGAAAAACAGTGAAATGTTCACATCCTAAAAAAAACCAGCTGCACATACAGGTGTGTGCACCAGATGCTTTCCTAAGCACAATGTGATAAAAGTGATTATTCCTCACTCAACAGAGAACAGTCCCTAAGCAGGGTATTTAAAGAAGGATTATAACACAGGTAATTAGGAGCCCCACGCTTTACACACAAAGCAATGATTAAGAGGGTAAAGCTGAGAACCATCTGTCTTTACATGTGGACCTGTGTTTTTAATTGTGAATTTATCATAAAAAGGACAGTTTTCAGTCTGATTTCTCAAGTGAGATCCTACCTGGAAATTGATTAAGGGACTGATGGACTTTCCTATGAGGAATGAAGGAATACCCTGTCCTTTTTCCAAAGTATGCATAAGTATGTTCCAAAGTCTTTTCCTACCTTTAGACTTCCTGTCATGGTAGCTCCTGCCTCGATAATGGTGCCCACTGTCTGTGTACAGATTCTCAAGATCTTCTTGCCAGGAGTCGGGGTTAAAGTGTTTGAGCAGATCCTCCACCGTGTCAAAGGCGGCAATGGTCTGATCCAGTGCTTCCGCCGTGAGCGTGGGGTCAGTCACTGATGGAGAGGGATAGGATACCCCCTAAGAGTGACATACATCTCAGTGCACTTGGAATAATTACAGCACCACTTTAAACAACTGAAAACAGTTATTGACAAGCTTGTTTTATTATTGAGTGAAACAGTTAACTTCAGGCCATCTTTTCAAGTCTTTGGGCCAGAACTTTCTTATACCTGTGGGTTTTTTTTTTTGGTTTTTTTTTTTTTTTTTGTAAGAAGAGATACCAAGAAATTCCCAAGCAAATCCCAGAGGAGATGCAGGGAGCAAACACACTGCCACTGGTGGACTTTTAGTATTTACATGCACTCCTCAAAGGGAATGATGGTTTACACATACACAATGACATAATGAAAATGTCTTTTGAAAGCACTGTCATGGCCATAGCCACAGAAATGGAGATGCCAGTTCTGTTGCTTATTTCACAGGGAGGCAGATCAGAAACCACAGCAGAGAAAGACAAATGGAAAAAGTCCACTAGACTATCTTTCTCTGGTCAATTTGGACAACAAATTTGGCACGGTTAGAGACTTGGAAAAATGGCCCTTTATTACCCAAAATTAAATGTATTACAAAACAATGACGAACTGACATTGAACTGGCATTTTATGAAAAATACAACTTACTAAACAAACAGAAAAAACATGATATTTGGATCTTGGAGATGTTGGTGGGTGAGAGACTGGACATGACCTGGCAATGTGCTCGCAGCCAGGAAAGCCAGTGGTGTCCTGGGCTGCATCCAAAGCAGCGTGGGCAGCAGGGCCAGGGAGGGGATTCTGCCCCTCTGCTCTGCTGAGACCCCACCTGCAGGGCTGAATCTAGCATTGGGGTCCCAGCACAGGAAGGACATGGACCTGTTGGAGTGAGTCCAGAGGAGGGACACCAAGATGATTAGTGGGATGGAGGAAAGACTATGAGAATTGGAATTTTTCAGCCTAGAGAAGAAGAAACATCAGGGTGACCTTACTGTGGCTTTCCAATGCCTGAAGGGAGCCTACAAGAAAGATTAAGAGAAACTTTTTACGAGAGCAGGTCGTGATAAAACAAGGTGGAATGGCTTTAAAATGAAAGATTAGATTTGGGGAAGAAATTCTTTACTCTGAGGGTGGTGAGACACTGGAACAGGTTGCTGAAAGAGTCTGTGGATGCCCCATCCCTGACAGTGTTCACAGTCAGGTTGGAGAGGGCTGTGAGCAGCCTGGTCCAATGAAAGTCATCCCTGCCCACTGCAAGGGGATTGAAACTAGTTTTCCTTAGGAAAACTAAGGAACCTTCCAACCCTAGACATTCTATAATTCTACAATCTCAGCAATGTAACAATGAATATTTGGATGACTAACATAGTAGTATCCTCACAATTATATCATAACACCAAATGGAATATTTATTTTCCACCAGTAAGAACCAAGTACTGTTCTCTGAGTGTTCCCACTGAACTTCCGGCACAATTTGACTTCGACAGAATGATTGCAGCATTTTCAGTTTTATTGGAGATGACTTGAAACATTTTTAAAATTCTTAATTGAGAATCACAATATTCACTATCCTGATATCCCTTTTTCCTTTACCAAGCACAAGGCCAAATAGTATGTGAAATATGTACAAGAAAAATGGCTGATACAGATCTCTTACTATCCGAAGGACCACAATAAATTTTTTCCAAAAACTGGCATAGTATAGCACATAAATTGTTTGGTCTTGTAAGTTAAAACGTTGGGGAGAAAACCCCTAGAAACCTAAACTATTTCATGAAAACCCAGCTCTGAAGTAATGAAGCAGAAATATGCCAGTTAAAAATTAATGGCTTCCCAAAATATTTGTTTTGCCTCATCTCCCAAGTAAATGAATATGTTAAACTATTAATCTTCGTGATTAACTTCACTCAGTTGGGTCATAATGGGAGGGTCAACTTATTTGAATAAATTCACTCACTTGTTTGCAGGATTGTGTCCTTAAATTCCTCCTATAATGGTTTTGAAGTATATATATATATTTTAAAATAAAACACTTGTCTTTAATGGTAAGCTGTATCACAAAACTAACAATTCTTGACATTTTCCTGCACATGTTTGCTGAAAATATGGACAGTCCAAATTATTGAAAATCAGGAAGAGAAGAAACAGCAAACATAATAATAGTGCAGTCAAGATAGTATGGCTGGACTTTACAGCTTACCACCAACAGCCCAAGAAGTTTCAGTGAGCCCACCAGTGACTGCAATGCCTCCCTAGTGCAGTGCCAAGACACAGTGCAGAGGCCTGTAAAAATTCATGAGCCCTTAAAAAGGAAGGCACACCTTGAAGTCACTATTGTGACTTCTACATGACTTGGAATAGAGACTGTCAGAGAGGTGGAAGTGCCAGCAGGGGAAAAGCCCACACCAAAAGTTCACAGCAAAGTGAACACAGCATGGTTATTGAAAGCAGTGTTGCAGGAGAGACTATGCTGCAGCCAGCATCACACAAGGTGCTAACACAGTTGCTGTGGTTACAAAAGGAAAAGGCACCTAAACACTACTTTCTTACTGAGGAGAGCTTGGTGGAGCTCATGGCAGTCCAGCAGGGAAAGATCAGCCCCTGACTGCCTTTCAAAAGTGACAGAGATGCTCCAAGGATGCAGAAGAAATAGGAACATAAAAATCAGGCCACAGGAGGTGTGTGGATTACTCAGTGCAGGAGGTTTTTTTCCCACATGTTCAACTGTACATTCCATTACAGAAGTGGAGGTTAAGCTGTGAATATGCAGGGCATTTCAAAATCATACAGGCAGCTAGGATTCCCCATTTTCTTTTCAAATAAAAGCTCCTACTCAAGAGATTTGTGCAGCCTCGTTCAAACACAGAAGAAAGCTTAACTTTTCCTCAGTGACAGCCAAATCAAGAGGAATTATTTCAACAGCTGAGATAGCCTCCTGGCAACAACATCATGTGACAGGCCCAAAAGCAACTTCAAAGCTGCCAGCCCAACTGCCTCTCTTTTGTCCTGCCAAGAATGAGGTGCTGGCTTTGGGAGAGTTTGTGCTTGTCATAATCTGACTTCTGAGATCACATCCAAAGAGGGGGCAAGAGGAAATGTAAGAAGCAATGAGGAGCGAAGATCTTCCACATTATGTACCTCCTTTGTATTTCTTAAAAGCACTGAGTACATTTTTAATTTACTGGAACACAAAGGTATCTTTTTTTGGTATGTGGTCTTGCCCTTAATTTCTATTCACTCATTCTTTTCAGTTTACTATCTCTATTGTGAGCATGACAGGCAATTTAATGTGCCGCGAAGTTTTTTGTTGGTCATAAAATTACTTTACATATAATGGAAACTAAACTTATAAGGAATTAGATTTTTTTTTTCTGGGTTTGCCATGATGGGTTAAGGGTAGAAGCATTTTTTTTAACTTTCTGAGAAAAAACCCAAATAAAAAACCAAACCAAAATGTAACTCTGTAATACGACCTCAGACATGGAAGAAAGAATTTGCTCACTCTAAAATTTTTATTATGAGAGTTTTAATGGGTCTATACCCTAAAATGAGTCTTTGGGTTACTTGCGATTTGGAGAGAAGAAACTCAGACCTGTCATGCTACCTGAGCATCAGCAGAATTGTATGTCATCTTGTCCAAGACTCAAAGGTCTGAGTTTGTCCTTCTGCCTCTCAAGACCATAACAGAATCCCTGAATCTTTCCCTCCTGAAGAACTTGGATGTTCTCAGATATTTTCCTTGGTGCCTTTGTGAAAAATTGCTCAATCTCCCTGCCTTATTTTCTCTGAGGATAAAAAGTACTTGTGGGTGCAATGTGCTGGAGAAAATATATTTCATTAGATAGGGAATGACAAGGGAAAACCAATGAAACCGAGGTTCTGGTTTAGCTGTAGGTTTCCATGTGACCTTGGGCATCAGCTTGCTACCTGTAGTATTTGTATTGAACTTCCTTAGCTGCAACACATTAAACACAATTTTTAAGGGGAAAAAAAAAAGAAGCAAAAAGGTGAACTTGGTTTTTCAGTATGAAAAGGATACTGTGTTATTGTTTGGTATATTGTGCATTTTATGACGTTAAGGATGATAACTAACATGGTGTTTACCATAGGCTTAGTCTCAGTTACATAGGGACCTGATGAGGGAGCCCTAGGCTTACTTTTTCAAACATCAGCCTACCATATTTTTAAACAAAATATTCCATCACACTGCTTGTTTTTTTTTTTTTTTTTTCCCCCCCATGCCCACATTAGAATAAAAAATGAATTTGTGTCTTTTAGTAAAGCTGTTCTAGCATCTCCTGCTTGGCACATCCAGTAGATCTCAGCCCTGCTAACATCACTCCTCAAGACTTTCAGCACAGTTGGTTCCAGGCAATCAGTGAATTGTATCATGAAGGGCAAGTGACATTTGCAAATTCAAGAGTAAACACACCTGAGATTGGCTTAGCATCTTCTAATTTTGGCAGCATAGTTTTCTCTCTACTTGCTGCCTTGATTGGACACTGATCAGTAGAATTTACTCATATTTTATTTACTGCTCCTTCACTAGCTACTCCTGGCAGCTACTGTTACAAAGTGCTATCACTAACCTCTCCTCCATGAATGCTTCAGACATTGTTCTCAAGCCTGCTTTAGGCATTTACCCTCATTTCATGTGTTTTAAGAAGAGTTAACAGGAACCATGATGTGGTGTGGAGCAGGCAGCAAAGCACACAGAAGAGGACAGCCCATATTATGAATTCTCATGACATTCCCCAGCACTGGGAAATGGCAGAGAGGACAGATTTTTTGCCAATGACACAAATCAAATGTAATGAAGAGAAAATTAAAATTTTTTTACTAGTTTACTTGGGGTTTTTTTCTTTCTTGATTTTTCTCCCAAGTTGCAATTCACTGTTGAATATGGAGTAATTGTATCTGACTTCAGATATAATATTTTATTGTAAACACTTAAAAAAAAATATCAGTATTGACAGTGAAATGACAGATCTATTTTCCTGCCAGCCTGCTTTACGTATGGTCTTCCAGGTAAGTCAAGACATTCAATGATTAAAAATTTTAGGTTTGTATCTGGTATTTTCATACTGGCAGGATGAGTTTGAAAGCAAGAAATGTTTCCCAATGGCTGCCTCATGTGTTTACAACAGCTAAGAGTATATTCTGAATCTTTTATCCCTAAAAGCACACTGTTTGAAACCAGTATCAGTTGGACAAAAACTTTATTCATCCTCTCTTAAAGGTGAATACATGGTTTCTCTCTACAGATGCCATTTTATTGAGTTGGATTCAAGCCACCCTATCAATCCATCCACATGCAAAACAGTGAGAAATTACTTACTGAGACAGAGCTTGTGACTGACTCCCAGTTGGTTTCTGAGGCTGCATGCTGAAAATCATCCTAAGGGGAGAAACACACAGGAAAGATCACCATTAAGGGAATATCCTAAATTAACTACAAAATCTAAAAAAATGTTTCAGCATTTAATATCTGTCACTTTTTCTAACCCTTTTTAGTGCAAAAGTCCCTTGCTGTGTGTCACTCCTCAACAAAGTTACTTCCATTCAGGTTACTCCCTTTTCAATGTTTATAAACTCTTTGTGAGCTTGCTTGGACAAGAATTATTATTGTTACTGGGTTGTTTATTATTATCATTATTATTATTATTATTATTACTATTATCATCAACCACAATAACAGTAATAATAATACCAATCTGACATATGCTGCTTTGCATAGTAGGACCTAATCTGGTCAAGGACATTACATTCATCTGCCAACATAAATATTAAACAACATCTATGTATGCTACAACCAGAGTATTAATGCAGTTGCCAAACTGATCTGTTGGAAAGAATGTGAACATGCTAATTCCCTGGTACTACTTAGTCAAGGTGAAAAGCAGGGTAATCTAATCCATCTGAAAAGTAGTTCCAACATGACTGTACTGCTTTTGGTACTTGTGCTGAACAGTACATGGTCATCACTGCACTATCTTTTGTTACATCAAAAAACCCAGCCAGAGTACTTTCCCATTAACAGTGTCATTGCACAGAATCTCTGGGCATTTGTGATTAATTTGAGCACAGGGATGGGATTCATATCATCTATCTTTGGACAACTATGAAGCCAACATCTAAGCTAGTTAGTCTTGTTTCCATTTACAATCAACTAAACCTGGCATTTCTGGGGTGCAAATCATCTGATCTGTTTTAGAAGCTGTACTTCGGATGACAGTGAACCCTGAAAATGCATTTTTGTCTCCATTGTCTCTATAAAAGGAACCAGGGAGGCTGATCTTAGATACAGAAGTCAAAACTGTAGATATTGACATGTGGTCACCTAAATCCCAATCCACTTGTCTGACCAGTGATGAGCAATCACTATTTAAATAATGAAGAAGCCATTTCTTTAATCTTTTGGCAGCTTTACTCATTTCCAACAGGAATAACTAAACTGTTAAAAATGGAAAAAAAAGGCAGCATTACAGAAGGGTTATTAAACACACACATGCAGTGAATAGCTAATGATTGGCATGAATATGCAGGTAAGAAAAGTGGACTGAAGTGACAGCATACCAAGATTTTAATTTTAATGACAGAATTTATAATGAAAAGGTTTAAGGAAGATGGATCAATGCCTTTGCTCACAATTTCATACTGACTCAGTGTCTGATAAGGTTTTTTTTAAGCTGCCAACTGAAAGGGGAAATGGAAAGGAAACCGCACAGCTGATGCTTGCCAGACTTGATCCTGTATTGGACCATGTATATATATATATATATATAGGCATATATTAAATTATTTCTTAGGAATGGAAAACAGAAAATTGATCTCATAATTTGCTAATTCACCAACAAAATGTTCTTTTACTCAAGAAGGAATAGAGCTGCTTTCAGATCCAGAATCAATATACTTGTTTTTTTAATGTTTTTCATTTGCTATAGAAAAATATTTAAATGCTTCAAAAGTTACAAGATTGTTTATTCAATACTGTTACTGTTTCTTCTTCTTTAGTATTTAAGATTAATAGAAATTAAGAAATCCCATCACTAAGTGACCATTGGAGCCGCAGAGCAATAAAGACATTAATAACTATGTGGTCATTTTCTGCTAAGAATACAGAAGAAAAACACCGGTGAAATTTTCCATGCAGACTTTTTTTCTTAAAAATAGTAGATATCTGCAAGCTATAATCAGGTCATACACCATTCTGAATATGCTTCCCTTGGCCACATTCTCCACACATTTGGTTGCCCAGCTCTTGACAAGCAACAATTTAAATTAAATAAAAATGTATTTGAAAAGCTCATGAATCCTCTGGTAAAGTCTGCCAGTTGCAGAACTTGGAAATAATTTCCTCTCTGTCATTAGCTTCCATTTAGCACTTCCAGGAAAAAAAAAAAAAAAAAAAAAAAAAAAAAAAAAA
>VZRH01006724.1:239548-322301 GCA_013397555.1 Urocynchramus pylzowi | reverse complement strand
TATCAAACGCCCAAAAAAAAAAAAAAAAAAAAAAAAAAAAAAAAAAAAAAAAAAAAAAAAAAAGAGGCATTGAGTTCTAAAGCATTATTTTAAAACAGAAACAATTTGCTTCACTGAATGTTTTGAGAAGACTATAGTGTTGTGTTCAAAGGGATGGGCCACTTGTTTTATCTAAATGCAGATATCAAAACTGTTTCTTTAGTCTGTGATTCTTTGAGTTGGTTCATGCCAGGAAACCCCTCCAAAATCGTGATGCAGACACGTGTACCACCTGCTTCTTGGATCTCAAACCTGACGACTGCACATTTCAACTCTAATTATATTCAATCTGCATAAACTATTCATAACTTTGTGGCTTTGTTCCACCACCACTCAAGGCAGCTGCAGTCATTCTTGGCTTCTCGGTGCTTTCAACCTCTACAGTTTGGAGATTATTATTATCTATGGCTTCTGCTTGCAGCTATTTCAAATAATGGTATCAAAGTGGTTCTCATCATTACAAACCCCTCTCCTCTTTCTCACCATTGCCCCTAGCAGAAGCTGAAGGACAAATCTATTTTCAGTGCTATCTGTTCAATTCATTCTACCTTGTTCATGGAATTTGCTGGTGATTGCTTTGGATGTTGGTTTGCTTTTGTTTCTTCATTACTTGAAACAACATTAAAACTTTTAGTTAAAACATTAAAAAAACCACGAAAATTCTCATATCTTTTCTTACTGAATCAGGAACAACAGGGTGGTAATAATTTGGCTACATCACCTTGACAACAGTGCTTCTATTTTTGTATTTGTGTCATGGTAACATAAAAACTTCACTAGAGACTTCAGCAAAGCATTGAATTAACTGTTCTACAAGCAGCAAAAATACAGGCAAAACAACAGGACTACCAATCACCTTCTGATAGCAGTTACACTTGGTGAAGAAAAATGACTTCCAAACATCAACTTCCAAAATTACACCTCAGCAAGACAAATTCTGAGTCAGCCCTCAGAGTTAAATATGTATGGACATTGATATATTGTTCCTGGCTCTGTTTCGGACAAAGAAAAGCTACTCTCTCCTTCACAGACAGACTTTATAGCTTGTCTCCCACCACTGATGGCCAATAAGTGACAAGGAGTCACGTGGAATAATCCTTGTTTCACCCAGGACTTTCACAAGTGGGGATCATGAAGCAAAATCACAGCTATCAGTGATATATCAGGCTGTAGAGCCAGATAGCAGTGGCTCCTGAGGAAGATGATTTGCAGGCATGACCTGCAGCAGCACAGGCTCTGCTGTGTTAAAGCCATGGGGCTTGGCAGGGTCAATAGGAAGAGAGAGGCATCAGGAAAACACCCGAGATGTGGCTGGGAAGCTCGCCAGTTTGAGAAGCAGGTTGTCATGATGCACTTTGTTGTACCACCCATGTGGCAAAAACATGTGAGTCCTCCCAGCTAGGCTGAGTTACTGCCTGGTCCTCAAATTAAAAGCAAGAAGCACTGTGATTCTTCACCTTTTTTACATAATTTTTCACTGTAGGTTAGTCTTTTGTCATCTTGGTGCATGACTACTGCGAGGAAGGATGCCTGGGATAGGCAATAACCACCACAGGATGGGCACAGCACATTGACAGCTCTCTCCAGTGCAAAGAAGCAGCCCCACATCTCTGTAAGCTTCTCTGTCAATTATTTTACTTAATCTTCAGGTTTCTGGGGTGATTGGATTAGATTTGGTAAAAAACTGTTCATCTGACAAAACAACTACAAAATATTGCTCATGAAAGCTGAGGCGATGCTCTCCACTTCAGTGAGTGGGAAAGGTTCTCAAAGGAGTTGTGGTTAAGAATTAGAGTCCAGGCAGCACCCCTACTGATGATTAGGGACCACTGGTTCAGAAAGGTCCTCTCCTGAAGGAGCCACCTTCTCTACTGTGCCCTGCTACTCAGAAGAGAAGTGAGGGAGAAAGGGTCAAAATGCAGGCATGTTCTTGGGGAAATAAGCACGAGAAAGGGGAAGAATGAACTAAACTAAGAAAAAAAATAAGACAGAGAAGCTGAAGCGTTGAGCTCTGACTGTGGTCAGCCAATTTGTGGTATTTAGACACCACAACTACAAATGATCCAAGAGAAAAGCAGTTTCCAGAAATTTACAGAAGAGCAGGACCAACGGATGTACTGAGACACACAGAAGATCCTGCAGAAACAAATCAAGGGTGAAATGGGCCATGTTCAAAGAGGTCCAGCACAGAAACAAAAAGAAGTTCTGAGCTCCCCTTGTAATGAAAGAATTAGGGATGAAGGACAATGGAGGGTCTGCAAGGAAAAATTAGAATAAATTGCAACTTGAAGAAAAAAGAGACAAAATTATCCTAACATTTAGATTAATAAACAGAAACTCAATGATACCCATTGTTGAACAACAGTCAACATGTATCTATTGCATTCAGAGTTATGTGCAGACAGGTAGCTGATAAGCAGGTAAACTTGTATTTCTATATAGTAACATCAAAATAAAATAACCTGTAAATATTTTTTTTCTGCCACAAGCAATAGTACCTACATTCTCACTAACAATTAAATTTACAGGTATTACATTTCCTATACAAAGCAACACATATTTCAAGCAAATAAACTCCAAACTCAAAACATGCTGTATAACAGAAATGGTGTTATATAAGTCAGAGGCAAAAGAAAAATCATAGTTCCATTCAAAAAAATGCTGTGATACATATTCAAGGTTGTACACTTCAACTGATCAAATTTAATCTCTCAGGTAGCATTTTAGTACACTCCAATTTCTATAAATATAAGGATATAGATTTACACTTTGAAATATCTTTCTCTTCTACCATACTTTCATTTCATCACATTGCTGGGTTTTAATTTAGTATCAGAATGGTATTTATTGACACCTCCTAAGGATACTGAAAGATACCTACAGCAGGCTACAAGGAAGCCAGAGGCTACATTTTTCTCACAGTAATGGCCAAACTGCTGCTGCTCTGTTCAGCTCTGGTGACCAGACAGTAAAATAAAAGTTACTTAATTTGGAGAGCGAGCAACAATGATAATCTGGGAATCATGCCTTGCAATGAAACATTAAGTGCAGGCCAGTGTCTTTCAAGAAGGTTAGATGTGAATTGACCTTGTCTCTCCAGATAATAACCCATACTCTGCTAAAAGAGCCAATTACCAATGTCAACAAGCTCTTTCATTTGGCAGTGCAAGCATTAACAAATCCAGGTAGCTGTAAGTGAAGGCAGCAGTATCCAAACTGGAAGTATGAGCAAGTTTTACCACTGCTGCCAGCTATTACTGGAACAGCTAAGAAATTAACAAGTAACTTTAATCATATTGAATTTTCTTTTCTACTTTTTGATGCAGTCCCATAAAGGCAGGGCATCCATGACAACAGTATTTTAAAGTCAGTAACAAAAGGTCAGACAGCCACCAAACTGTCTGATCTCAAGTGTAATAGTGTGATTCTTGCCCCTCAAAAAAACCCATAAATTGAGTTTCTGAAGCCCAGTTGCCACTACATATCAGTAGTTACAACCTTATCAACCAAGTTGATACTAGTGTAAGGTAACATATAAAATGCATCTTGATTTTTTCTGACACATTTACTAGCTATAAATGAACAGGAAACATAAGATAGTTAAAATTTCAAAAGTCTAAGGCTGTAATAATGACTCACGTTAACTGCAGTGTGTTACATTTATTTATTTATGAAAAGCTGAAGTAAAACTGAAGCAGAAGAATATATTTAATAAGTTATGTTTCATCAATACTCCTCTTCATCCTTCACCTAGCTCTGGAAATAGGCATTGCTGGCTGCATACTGGAAGAATGTCCAAGACACTGACTTTTAAATGATCAGTCTAAAAGGTTATATAATACCTGAGATGATAGTTATGCCTTTGAAAAATCAGATGTCATCTGGCACTATTATGCCTATGAGCATCCTGTTTGCTACTCATACCCACAAGAAAGTGTGCAGGACTTCATTACCATGCTGTGCAAATTGTGCATTACCTTTATTTTTTGCACTTGTCACAGAGGCCTGTCCTCATATATCCATGTGCAGGGATTTGCTAATAGCTAATCTGCTGCATACTGCAGTTAAGCAATTGTAAACAAAACACAAATCAACTAACATTCATTATAAATATTCTGCAATTCCTCCTTTGCCATTATTATCTGAATGGCAAATTTTGATTCTGCAGTTAAGCACCAGGACACAAAACTTGAAAGGCTCTCCCTGGCTGTCTCTTCCAAACCCCTCAGACTGGTTGGCTGTTTCCAAGCTAAATTTATCTTTATTGCACTTATGTAAGTACCAGCTTTATCCTTTTCTTCCCCTCCCAAGTTTGCTTCCTGCAGTAATTCTGAAGAGATGTTATATCTCCTCTCAGCATTCGTTTTATTACACTAAGCAAGCCAAGCTGTCTTGGCCCCTAGTAAGAAATGCCCTCTTCTCCCCCATTGTCCCTGAACTCAGTCCAAGAAAAATGTGGTTGCTCTGTACCATGGAGACCAGAACTGTACAAAGTATTCCAGAAGAGATGCAACTACAGCCTCACTGATCACATGCCTAGTACACTGAGAAATTTTCTTTTCCCCTCTTCAATAACCAGTGATATGCCTTTTAACAGCAAATACTTTTGCTATTAATCTCTGCATGAGTGACCTCTTTGCTCATTTTTGGGCAGTTCCATTTCACTGCAAATCAATTCTGTGCTGCTCAAGGTCATCCAGCATGCCTCTCCGATACTCTGATTTTCCCATTCATGAGCAATGCACTTCAGCACTGTGTGTGCTGCAAAAACCACTGAAATGCTACTCTGCAGATTGTTCTCTGGTCCCTAAAACATCCCAAAAATAAATCTGACCATGAGATTAACCGTTTAGAAACTCCTATTAGCAAGCTGTCCCTGGCTGGATACTCCCTCCTGCATGCAGGACACTGCCTGCCTGCCTGCCCTTTGACTGCCACGGGCCATCTTCTCCAGCACAAGGGACTGTTTCCTGCATGACACTGGCTAAGATGCTCCTCTGAAGTCCAATTACATTTGCTAGACAGCATTTCCTTCCATTCCAGGCTATCCTTCAGTCTGGAATGAGTTTATTTGATAAAGAGATGTGGAGTTCTTTTTTCTAGTTTCCAGCATCCTTAACCACCTTTTTTGCTGACAAGTGCCCTGTAAGCATTCTAGGTCAGACTTAGGAGCATGGAGGTGCCCTGGCCACTCTCCTGCCATTGATGCTATAGGCTGCCACTGCATTCACTGTCTCCAGGTGAGCCCTGGCTCACCTTACTGCAATCCAGGGATGCCATCCAGGTGCATTACTGAATCTGCTCCTCACACCCTTTCTACTCCTATTGTATATAAAGGAGACCTGCTTTCAGAAGTGACTCTTGGTGCCTTGTGGCAGTGACAGTGCAGCAGTCTGAAGGCAATTGGGCTCCTTGATCACCCTGGGTCTGTGTCTAAGCACACCTGGGTCATGGTGGCATGCCATTTTGCAGGGCTTGCTGGTCCCCCTGTGATGCCCCATGCTGGCTCTGCCAGGGCAGAGGGAAGCAAACATCCAGAGGGGTCCTAATTAGGGTGATGCTGCACATCAGAGTGGGAAAAGAGCTTGGGAGGAGTGATCCCATGAGCCAAAAACTTGATGCCAGGTCAGTATCTTGTGCCCTTGTGAGGACTTTGGTGAACTTCTGCCACGCTGACTGGCAGGGTTTTGGAAGCAGCCTCCCTGGTAACAGGTGACTCTGCCCTGAGCAAAACTGAAAAGCTGATCCTTCACATGCCTGGTAGTGTCCAGGTGGGCAAAAAACTCTTTCAGAGTTAACAGAAGGCAGTGACAGCTGGTTATTTCAGGTCCTCCTTCTTGGTGTGACTCATACTAAATGGGAATGTACTGAAAGGCCCCAGTACTAGGGATAGAAGGAAAAATATTAATGAGACAAAACCTCCTAGGAGCAAGCTATTAATTTTCTGACTTCTTTCCACTTGGGCTTTTACACATTTTTTATAGATTTAAACACAGTCCATAATCACAGAAAAATAATCATTAACAAATACAGTGTAATTTCATTTAATATTCCAAGTTTTCCATTGTTCAACCAGGAGGATCTACTACGTGCTCGGACACGCACACTTACATCTTCAGACGTGATTTGGGAGAAATATGGAAGCAATAATCATAACAACAGAAAACTCTAAGACAGCTAAGCAAATTTAATTCTGAAGCTGAGGACACAGTGTAGAAGGGTACTGGTAAGGGACATTAGCTATCCTAGCAGCAATCCCAGCCTATTGATTTTTTGTGAGGGATCCATTTGTTTTTGAGCTCTCTGTCAGAGGATGGTGTTTAATTCTGCAGTAAGCATGCAGCAGGAGCATGTTATGTTCCACAGATAATGCAAAACAAAGCAATTTGTCCACCCTGCTGCTTTGACTGGAAGGCATTGCATTTTTTAGGACAACAAAAAAGGAATTCTATCCAAGCTTTCTAAGATGTTCAATAATCATAAAAATAGCGAGGAAACCTAATTTTTGAAGAATAAAATAATTACTTTCTTGTAGCTTTTCCAGGTTTTTGATGTGATCAAAAGCAGTCAATTTACTGCACACAGCACAGGATACTGCTTACTGGGGATTGTATTTGAGTTTCATCAAACAGCTAAATTAAGGAAAAATCCAAACTATTCCAACTTAACTTCCAGATCCAGATCCATTCCTCAGAAATACCACTGCTGTTAAAGCTAAATACAAGTACTTTAGGAGCAGTTAAGCTTCTCATTTCTCTTATGCATAATTTTACAAATATCAATTTTAAGTGTCACTATGAGTAAAGACCAGGTAAAAAACACTTTACATTTACCACCTGTTGTAAACAATCTAACTAAACCATGTTATCAGTTTTGGGGTCAGCTTACCAAAAAAATGGCCTTGAAAATCCTTCTAAACACCAAACTGACACCATAATTTCAGGACCAGGAGGGTGTGTACTGGGCCACAATAAGTGTGTGACACATTTTATTTGAATTCTGACTTAATATAAGCATAAACAACTAGACTAACGTGGCAGACTAAAGGTGGTAGAATTATAATAGGCTAAATATTTTCCAGCGATGAAAATCAAGACAAACAGTTTAATTCAGTTTTATACTAATGACCTGGAAAATGACACAGAAAATTGAACTGGCAAAAAAATAAAACAAAGTTGTAAACATCATTTAATACAAAGAAAAATGGTAGGATTACCAGAGGTCAGAAGCAGTGGCAGGTAAGAAAAACAAGCTTTCACTTTAAAGAATGTAAGTGGAGAAAAAGGTACAAGCCATAAACTCTATTTGATGGCACACACGGACTCTGAAAGGAACTGGTGCCAAGAGACTGAATGGAAAAAGATAAAAAACCATGGCATCAATCTGAAATGTAACACAGTGGCACAGCATGGAGGGTGACTTATGCCTGCACACACAGAGATCCTCCCCAGGCACGAGGAGATGCTCACCCCATACCAAGGGGACACCCACTACCACAACTCACCACCAAGGGGATACCACATCACCATAAACCACCACCTCCCAGGGGACCAGGGGCATGAGTAGGGCTTCTCCTCACTGGCAGGGATGTGTGAGCATTTGCACACCTTCACCACCTTCCTATGGGGGCAGAACAGGGTTATGCTCAGAAAAAAAGTGAGGTTTGTGGGTGCAAGCAGCTCTTCTGGAAACTGAAGACAGGTATTCTCAAGACAACAGGCACAGTTAGGTTTATCCTACACAGATGAGATATCAGTATTGATAAAAATTGCAGGAAGTAGCTACATACCCCATCAATTGGAGACGCCAAAGTGACACCAAACCCCTGCCATCCTGGCCTTGCAGTGCTGGTCTGCACAGGCCAGGCATTTCAGCTGCCCACCTCCATCAGAAATGCAGGCTTATGAGGAGAAGACATTGGGGAGGGTTCTCACACACTCCAGCAGAAAGATTTTGCTCTATGGTACAAAAACTCTTGAGCATTTCCTGAACACCAGACAGCACTTTTGGAGTACCAGACCCACAGACTGTTAAGTTTTTACTGCTGGTTTTTAGCACAGCCCTCCTGGCCACCTTGTCCATCTTTGTCCACTTTGTCCAGGAGGGCTAGACCTGGACTGCACCAGCAGTAGGCCCGCACCCATGCAATACTCCTAATTTCAGCAGCTGCTATCACAAGTATTGTCTCTGCTTTTAATCTATTCCTTAATGCACCTGGAAAATGTACCTGAACCAGCACTGAGCCAGCACTGTCAGCACACAAAGTTGCTGCTAAGGTGGGAAAACAGTGTTTATTTCCACATGTTTCTGACGGAGATAAATTATGCATATAGGGAGCAGAGTGTCCCATTTCTGCTGCCTTACATTATCTTCTCTGAGTTGGTCTTTTTGCTCTCTCTTCAGAGCTTAATAATGCCAATTTTTCTGTATAAACTCATGCATATGTAAAAGAGGTGGAAGGCCTGAATGAACATGACTGATACATTCAGGTTCTTTCCAACCATCAGCTTAAGATAAGCACACAAGACCTTGTGTACACCACGCCTGCTTAGAGGAGAGGCAGCTCAGAGATTAACACACACACCTAAGTACAATGCACATTTTGAAACAGGATCTCATTTCCAGTCAGGCACAAATGTTCCACCTCATCTGTAAAAAACAGCGACTGCTTTGTGCTTGGTTTAGGTTCCCACACCAACAGAGCATTCCCAATTTCTTGTAGAGAGAGCAAAGTTTTCAGCAGCCTATTTCTATCATTAGTGACCTCTTCAGCATGCAACACAAACCACAGAGAGCAGTCAGACTACTTGTCCTCATGATGCCAAGGTGCTTTCAAGAATTTTTTGTTTCATGTTTATTGGCCAGACCTTGGTGTGAGATAAATTTTTGCAGTCGCAAGGTGGGGTTTTTCCCTGCCCTACAGCAGTGGAAAAATTAGCCTCATACTTTCTAAGCTGTTTTCTCAAGTTTCAGGGGTTTTTTGTTATTTTCTTTTTTTTTTTTTTCCCTCAAAGATAAAATTGTTTTTCAAACTTACCCGTAAGTCTGCAAACATTGAACCCCAGGGCTCGCAAATGCTGTTAACTGTGTCACTCACAGTGTTGTCAGGAGTGACAAGAAAATGAAAGAGAAGATGACCTCCATGTCAAAACTTCTGGGCTACATCTATATTATGTGGTAAAATGAGGTGGAGATTGATCAGATACGGTGTGACACATGTCTTCAGACACAACTATTACCCTGTAAAACAGAGCCTGTGTTAGCTCCAAACTAGCCATGCTAAAAATGTGATGGGTGCAAACAACCTTGTGCCTATGCCTTGACTTACAAACATCCCATTGAAAAGTCCCTGCTGACAATTCTGGATACACAGACTTCCTTATTAGAGGGTCTGATCCTGTAAGAGTGTGCATTTAGGCTTCATTTATGTGGTTGATAGTTGGACAACAATGGTGCCCAGAATCAGGAACACAAAATGAGACAACAGAGTGCCTGATTCCTACAGTCTGAGGAGAAGTTTATTACTGGTTTTCACAAAACATGACCTAAGGAATACATCAGGACACAAATATTGATTGAAAACAAGGATTTTTATAGCTGCCAAGATCAGAAGTATTATTAAAAAAAAAAAAAAAAAAAAGGCTTCTTCAGGTTAGGAAGGAGACCTGGAAAATAAGTTTTATCTGCCACAAAACACCATTTTGTACAATTAAGCTATATTCCTAAACAAAAACTAATAAAAATGAAAAAAGAATGTTTCTGTTGTTACAGGTCACGGAAAAATTGGATGTTATTTGATTCTGCTGAAAATGATCTAACAAGAAGATACACTAATTCCACGAACCTAAAATCTATTTTTAGCTTTCAGTGCTACAGATGAGTTGCAAAATCTGACCCTGTGTTGTTACAGGCTCAGACCCTCTCTAATTAAGTTCTGACTAGTTATTAAACTCACAATTGAGGAAAACAGAACTGCATTTCTCTTGGTATTACAAGAGACAGGAAATATGGTTGGTTTTTTTTTCTGGCATGCCGTGTATGTTCAGAATCAGTTCAACATGGAGAGAAATCTATGGGTTGAAACAGAGATGAGGTTGCAGGCAAAGAATGGTTATAACAACCCAAGCCCTGGGCTGGAGGTGGTGTTCAGTTCAGTAGCACAAAGCTCAGCAACATGCAAAGGGATATTTTATGTAACAGTGCCATTTAGCCAAAAATTTTCAACTGAGATTTAGCCTATCAACTCTAAAAATGACAGGAACCCTGCAACTAATAAAAGATGTGCGTGTAAATATACATGGCAAACCAAAAACACTCTGCCATGTCTGTCACCTGTTTTATCATGAAGACATGCATGGACTTTATCGAGTGCTCAGGGCAAAACCAAAGATTGTAAATTTAATAAAGACGTATGCATACAAAACACAAGTCAGATTTACACAGCACTGTGACTGTCTTTGGAAATGTGGTGTAGAATGTGAAGGTTATTGAAGCCAGAACCACTGTGCTGAGCAAACAACAGCAGCAGCCTGCCAGCAAACCAGCCTCCCCAGCAGGGAGGAAGGACTGTCTCTGATGACCTGTGCCTGGGGCTACAGAGTCAGAACAAAACTAAGCATTGTTAAAAGGATGTTTGGAGATCCCAAGTGCTCCAGCCATCATTGCCACCTAAGAAGGAAGGTAGGGACAAGCTTTCTCACACCCACCAGACCAGTGTCTCAGTGTGGTCTGAAGCTGATTTTTGTTCTTTCACCTTCCTGGTTTGGAATTTGGGATTGTTGTTCTCTAATTTGTGGGCATGCAATTTCTTACACTAGAGAGGATCCAGGTAAATCTGGTAGGCAGAGGAAAAGTCAGCATCCAAATGAAACAGCACAGCAGACAAACCTCTTTGCTCATCACTCTTGGTCTGGCCATGCAGCCCACCCTGCTGGCACAGTGTCCCAGACTGGAAGCTGGAACACCACCACCTGCTTCTGTACTGCCTTTTAGAAGTTAATTTCGGGGCATTTTACAGTTGATGTGCTTGTCTTTGAGGTGAGAAGGTCTCAGGCTGTGAGAAGGTGTTAGGGCAGTGGTGGAGCCTGGCCTGGAAGCCAGCACCCTCCCTGAGGTCATGATGCTGCATCCAAACCCATGGAAAATACAACTGGTGCAGGTACAACCATCTTCACTGAAGACATGCAAAAATCACTGCATGGGTAGCATAACCCAACACAAGGAAAGTTTGCTGTGGAAAGATGCAACCTAATGTGTTTCTAGATTACATGCTGAATGGAAGGAGGTGCCTAGGAAACCTGGGAGCCCAAAGATGGTCTGAGCTGACAAAGAAAACCCATTAAAGGACACATTCCCACTGTTAGGGTAGACAGGCTGATAACTGTCATGCAGACCTGCCTAAGCAGGGTAACCTGGCAGGTGGCACTGATGCCAAAATTATTTTTGACAGCAACACCACCCATAACACAGCCATGGTGATGCCTGAGCCACCAGACCCAGTTCTATTCACTACCGTAGAGACATTGTAAAAAGTTAGGAAAATCTGGGGCAGTTCTGATAAGAACGTCAAAAACTCTGAGGGGATTAAACAGCCTGATTTTTTTATAAGATTAAAAGCTAAATATGGACATCATTGCTTGACTAAGCAAAAAGCAAAGAAGCATGAAAGCACACTGCAAATATCTAAGGGAGATATACACCCACAACAAAACGAACAGACTTCTTTATCATAAATCAATAAGAGATATGATTGCAGGCAATGGTATGGCATTTAAAAAAAAAGGAAATTAAAACTTATTATGAAAGAAAAAATGTCTTTGCAACAGTGATTTATTAGTCCATGTTTAAATGTTCTGTATGTGCTTGTTATATTTAAAAATTATACTAGATGATCAAACAATGAATTTACAATACAGAAAATTCTTGTCCTAAAGGAAAGTTGACTGAATCACCTCACATCAGAATTCTACGTTTGTCTGCATTAGACATTACTGGGGAAAAGAAAAAAGCCTAAATTTAGATTCAGTAATCTTAAAACAATCAGTATCATCTGATCCAGAGATGTAAGTAGTCTACAGCAGTTACAGCTGCTGCAACAAACAAGGCAAAGATTTATTATGTAAGCAATTAAACAGCCATTATACACAATGCATTGTGTTCCCTGGCTTGCCAAGAACGACAAAAACACATTGAACAGTGCTAAGGTTGAAACAAACTCTGCAACCCAAACTCAGCTAGAACAGTACAAGAGCAGGATTGTGCTGCCAGGCTTTGCAAGGTGCTGACACACAGTCAAATAAATAGTATTGGAGGAGCAGAGAACATGAAGTTGTGCCTTCGAGCCTCTCTCTACACGAGGCTGTGAAGACACGCAATCCTTGTTTTGATTTAAAAGACAACTTGCAACCAACACCTGCTGTGATGGATTTTCACAAGTTCCTCCTCAGTGCAGTTGGAGGTCTAGCATGTTTCAGTGCACCATACCACTTTTGGTATTTGCTTCTGACAGACTTCCAGAGGAAGCAGACTGACTTCCTACTCTTCTCCAACACAGTTGGTACACTTAAATTAAGCTGTGCACCTTCATCTTTTGTAGAAAATCTAGAGCAGAGGCTGCTCAAGAGGAACAGGGCCTGGGAAGAACAGGCCATTTCCTCTTCCTCTGTGGCCATGGTAGTAAGTCAGACTAGAGCTGCCACATTGAAGAACCAGAAGAAGTTAATTAACATTGCAATAGAATTAAACTTTTTACAGAATCAAGCATAGCCCCTCTCTTCTCCCAAAAAAATCTTCCATTTTAACTAAATTTTTAGAAAACGCTCTCCAGATTTACCAAACCAAAATAAGTTCTTCATATGTCATGATCATTTCACATGCCAAAATCCTTCAGCTGTTGCTGAAGTGGAAGTAAAGGACAGAAGATGGATTTACAGAGACAGCATTACATCCTCAAGTCAATGATCTAAAACAGCCCTGCTTTTCAAACAAACAGCTAATGTGATCGACAGGTTAATAATGAGTGCTGTTAAAAAAGTCTGACAGTGCAAACTCACCTCACATTCATGCATACTGATGTGCTGTTTAGGGTTAACAGGGGGGAATGGCTGGATTTAGCCCTTCTCTTTAGTGCAGATACAAAAGAGGATCACAATCTACTAGCAGCACTGCTTGGGTGTTTATGCTGGCTCAGTTTGCTACTGCATTTCCCATCTCTCCTTCTCGTGCCTTCTTGATGGTCAACTCCAAGCAGACAAATTAGCTATGAGGCCTTTCTTTGTCTTCTAACAGAAACTGAATTAAAGCTGGGACTGGTCTGTCTCTTGTACAGTGTCAGAACACCAGCTCCAAGTCATTTATCTTTTCTTACAAGTATTTACATGTTTGTTTGCACAGATATGGGAAGCAAAGTCAGGGAACAGGGTGGTCTTCGCCCTCTCCCAGGTTATGCTCATTATGGCACATAAAATGTACCCCTCCATTTCATGCACTATGATTTTTGGTGTTGGATCCATCCTAACTTTCTGCTACCTACACATATTTAATGTTAATTAAAAATATTGCTTTACAGATACCACAAGAAAGCTGTCCAACATACAGCTTTCCAACATAAACTGTCCAACATACCAACATACCTGCATATGGATTTTAACACTGGAAAGCTCTAAAAAAAGTCTTAAGTATTAAATCTTTTTTAAAACTGACTGATTTACTCAGAGTAGTTTTAATAAAAAATACCTTGAATATCCTCCATCCATTTTCTAACCAAAATTCATTCTAAAGATTTCCAAACTACTAGGAATCATTGAATTGTTTCCCTAATTAAAACGACTACATAAGATTTTCCCAAGTTTGGGAGTGGGTTTTATTTCTTACTTGTCCAATAGAACAATGTTGCCACAACCAGAATCCTGAACTCTGGCTCAGTGGAAGTCTACTTTTCATTACCCTGTATTTTTCTTTAACAGAGATTGCTTGACTGTAACTGACATTTGAAGAACAGGGAAAAGATTAGCTTTCATATTGATTTTTTTCATGTATCCAAATATATTATGACTAAAATGTGACTATGAACCAGGAAGCAGTATGGGCATGTGTCCTGGTTTCAGCTAGGGTAGAGTTAATTTCTTCTCAGTAGCTGTTTCAGTGCAGATTCAGAAAAAGAATGGTGTTGAAAACACACAGATTTAGGATTTTGCTAAGTCATGTTTATCCTAAGTCAAAACCTCTTTTTTTCTCTCCTAGTCTCATGCTTTGCCAGTGGGAAGGCATGCAAAAGAAACTGGGACAGTTGACCCGAACTGACCAAAGCGATATTCCACACCACAGAACATCACTTTATGTTTACTGTTTGTTATCATTATTATTACTGTATTTTATTTTCAATTATTAAACTGTTCTTACCTCAACATACAAGTTTTACTTCGATCCTCCTCCCCAGTCCACCAGGGTGGCAGGGTGGAGAGAGGAGGGGGTGAGTAAGTGGCTGTGTGGCGCTTAATTTCCATCTGGGCTTAAACCACAACAGCAGAAAAGCTAAGAGGGCAGATGATTTACTGTGAATCTTCACATATGGCCTCACTTAGTCAAATACAGTGGTAAGATCATGGCCAGTTGCTATGATACCATGGCTCCCTTCATTCACTTAAAATACTGAAGTCACTATTCTGCCAGTACTACACACTTCCCAACAACTGCAACATTCCTGTGGCCCTTATCTGCTATTCTTACATGCTATGATATCACTGCTAATATGAATGTGTACCTCTTGCAATTTGCATTTTCCAATTTGCTTCTGCTGTATTTTGCAGGAAATCATCTTCATACTGAATGAGGCTTGTGGGTCTCTGATTATTTTTGTCTAACATGAGTAAGTAACCCTCTTGTACGGCACATGATGATCCTTTCCTATTAGTGTCTTTTGCACCTCTAACTTATCTTGAAAAAGTGGAAATTTTCTCTGGGTGACTAATTTGGTCAGGAATTCTTTAAGCAGGTAAGTTCTGACTGCAGGAAATGCAGTTCTTCAAAATCTAAAGCTGTCCTAAATGAACCTAAATGCCTCTAAGTCTTGTTAGAATCAATTATTCGAGACAGGATACTGGATTTGAAAATAACACATTTGTGTTTGTACAGTCCTTTGAAGGTGCAATGTGCTGTATTTCATCGCTCTTGGCCATCACCTTGACTTTGGTGAATTCTCATCCAGTGTATAACACATGACTGGGGTTAAGATGTAGCATTTTCAGCAGGAATTGGAAATTAACAGGACTGCTGTTACGTTAAGACAGATCGATGACAACATCCTGCAAAGAAGCCACACTTCAACTGAGCTGTGAACAAATCAAGGATAGAGGAGAGCAAATGGCCAGCTCTCCCTCATGCTGTTCAAACAACAAAACTTCCAGGCACACATGCTTGCAGCTGAGAAAACACAGGCATTAAGGTCTATTTTCCTTTCTGATTAAAACAATTGTTTTATCAGTTGAAGTCTGACAGCTTCCAGGAGCTTCTGTGTGTTTATATGGTCCCACTGCTTCTGGTTCTACTATCTTTCTTGCAAGAAGGTCTGTATTTCCCTGGCCATAACTCAACTCCTCATTCATGTTCCCAGTCAACTCTTTTCACTTTTGAAATATATTCAAACCCAGTCCTCAAGTTCACAGCCAGAGGTTTTGCTAAAAGAGGTTGATCTAGTGAAATGGTCTTACTTCTGTCTTGCTTTCTACCTGCCCTCCCTCCTTTCCTGGACATAGTCTTTCTTATTTCAAGTCTACTTCCTCTTTAAAATCTCCCCTTCGTTTTCCTCTTTTCCTTCTGAACCATGCCACCATGACTCTTCTGGGTTATGCAAATCTTTCCTTCTCTTTATTGTCCCGTTAAAAATGCTTCCTTTACTGCCGTTCATCCTCTTGAATCCAAGTGAAACTGCATTCGTGTGACTGCAAAGAACAAGTGACACGTGGACACCTTCCTAGTAAGGAGAAAAGGCTCCTTCTTTCATGGTCTGCTTGCCATGTTTGATATTGTTAGTCACAGCCTCTCTGTCCTTCAATTTTGTAATTTTTCCTTTCATTTTCAAGAATATTGCTTGTCTGTGGCTTCACCTACCTTTCCCACCATGGCATTTTGGTGTTTCTGCTGCCTTCTCTCTCTCTGTGGACTTGACTCTTCTACTGTGTGTTTGCCTTACCCACAAAAACCTCTATTTCTGAACTTAGACTGTATTTTACTGTCCTCCTTTGTCTTTGCTGCTGCCACTGTTTCATTGCCATTCCTGGATGATCCCATATCAGTCCTTCCCTCTAGTACTTGTAGCATCCTCCAATGCCAAGCTGGTAGGTGATTCCTCTTCTCCCTGAAACCTCTGAATTTTTAATGGCTTTAAAAATTAAGACACAAAACAGGGAGACTCCCAATGAAGTTTAAAATGTAGAGAGCCAAATAGCAGAAGGATTGGGACCAATCTTTTGGGACCAATCTTAGTGTCTGAGACAAAAGTAAACATGGAAGGGGCACTGGACCTTCAGAAGACCTGCCAAGAGAAGGACCACGTTAGGACCACAGTCCAGGGAACACCCGGGGACAATGCAGTCTGGGACAACTGACTGGGAAGTGCTGGGTCATGCCAGGTTTGGCTGCTCTGTGACTCATGTGCTGCACATTCAGCTGGAGCATCTCAGACTTGAAAACCTGCAAGTTTTCCCACCCTGGAGGAAAAGAGATTGGGTGGACAAGACTTAGGAGCTAGTCAGTAAAGGTTTAGGGTTTTGGAAGGTGCGACAGGATGCTGAAGGCAGAAGAAGCTCTTGGTTTGATGCAAATGTCAGCATGGATCTTTTAATTAGAAACTCTGGCTGTCCCTGGAGCAGCCAATGCTGCCTGTGAAACTGACCATCCAGACATGCCTTCTGAATCCAAGAATACCCTTTCCTTATTGCCAAGCTATCTGACCTCCACTTTTGCTTTTTTTTGTATCCTTCACTATCTTTTGTTCTGCTCTGAGCGCTGGGAGAACCAGAATTTGCCGGCCTAACACACTGCTTTGTTTTTTTTTACCATGCCACCTTCCTTTCTTCATCAAACTTTGCTGAAGGACAGGTTAGGTCCTGTGAATTAAGCAGCAGGTTGAGGATTGCTGGATTCTCAGGAACCCTTATTAAATGGGGTTCCATATAAAATTACTCTGAGATACTCCATGTCTCAAGATGAACCAAGAAGTAATATCTTTTTTTAACGTGCTGTCATCTTATGTTGGTGTTTAAAAATTTTAACATCTTCCAAAATAAAAAAAAAAAAAAAAATTGTGCATAGATAATGTCTTAAATTCCTTGCTTATGTGATGTTGGAGAAGTAGCATTAAAGATTTTGAGCAAGCGTTATCTAATTGGAACCTAGGACTTAATTACTTCTCTCCTGAAAGATGAGCTTCTGGGAGATAATTTTATGAGGATAGTATGCCTTGAGCAAAACACAGAAAATAGTTTTCTGTCAAAACTTAAGAAAATTGAAGTTTCATCATATAGATTGTTCCATGTTTTGTACATGGGTTGTATTTATAAAAAGTCTTTGCTGTCTCGCATAGACAGCCAACCAAATCTGAAATCAGAGAAAGCAGCAGAAGAATTGATAAATGACAATTAATTTCTTCTTTCTTCACTGTGAAATCTATTTTATGTTCAATCATTTTATTAACCAAAACATGCCACTACACCCCATTCCCTTTCTTTTGTACTCCCAGCAATTTACTGGGATTCCTTCTGTGGACTGTCTAATATGTGGACTGTCTAATAGCAGGGAAAGCATAGATGCACCATTATCACTCCTGTTGTCACATGAGATATATTACATGGAATTTCAGGCAGAATATTTTGTGCTGGATACAGAAATGAATTATCTGTCCATTCTGTGAAAGAAGTGACAAGTTAAACCAGAAGTACAGCAGCAGACTCATACAGCTTCCAGACTGGCTTCAGCTTAGAATTAATCATTCCTTATGATCTTTATGGATCTGTAATGCCACTAGTGAGTCTTTTTATGATCGTGTTAACTCTTAAGGGCATTTATTTATTGACTTATTTAAAAAAACCCTTAAGCCTGCTGCTGCACTGCTTGTGCAGACAAGTGTTGTAAAATACAGGTAACCAGTCACTTAATTCAGAGTGACAGCAGTGAGTACAAGTATCAGGATCAGCTTCTTATTCTTCCCATTTTCATTTTCTGATTACTCTTCCAATTTTGTTTGTTTTCTTCTGAACTTAATAGGCAAGTATTAAACAGTTTAAGCCTAGAGTTTGAGCAAACTTTGACTTGTCAATATTCTTTGTATGGAAAAGTGATTGCATTTTATTGTGGTGTCTTACCCCTGTTTGTGACTAATGCTCTCTTTTCAATCATAGGTGTGGTGACCTATATACAGGGTGTTTAGCAGAAAGCTATTCCGTGTAAAACTTCACATATGGATCCAAACTAAAAGTTCCTCCCTCCTCCATTCCATTAATTTTTTATTAAAAATAAATTGGCTCCCTTATCCAAAAAACTTAATGTTTAAGCAAGCCAAAACTACTTAGGATTTAACACATTGATACATATTTTGATACATAAGCTTATCTTGGGACAAAAGCTCTTATGTTCTCCTGTTTAATACCACATGTCCATGAGTATATGTGTACGTATGTAAAAAAGAGGTTTGTGTAACCTTACACCTTTATATACATGCATGTTTGTGCAAGTATATATACATATGTTCCTAGTTTTATGGGTAGCCCTTGCTTCCAATAATGATTTTAGTCAAAATTCCAAAGTATGGATTTCATTTAGGATTAATCAAGCAATTAGTACCGCAATAGGAATTTATTGTTATAAATGCATAACAAATATGCGCCTTTTACAATAAACTTAAAATAATGTTTCTAATTAGCAAATGGAATCCAACATTTTCTAGCTGCCTCATTAAAATGAAATTAGATGCAGAGTTGGGAATTTTAATTCCAAACATTCACCTTCATTTTTGAAACATGTTCCTGAATGAGTTCCTAGACTATTTCATTAAATGTCCATGCAAATGAAGTTGTAAAACATGGGATCAAATGTTGTTAACATCCCTTTCCAGAATTATGACATTGAAAGAACTTCAGAAGGAAAAATGGGATTATATAAATTTATCCTCTTCTGCTTCATGGATTTCTACACTGTTTGTTGTGAATTATTATGTCCTTAGCGTAAAAATAATGTAACAAAAAACCCCCCAAATAACGAACAAAAAACCCAAAAAACCCACCCCCACAACAAACAAACAAAAACAAACAAAAACCACCACCACCCTAGTATACCTCAGTGACTTCTATAATACAATTTAATATTTCTACAGCAACTCAACCAAGAAAAAACATTAAAAAATATTGAGAAATAATGGCTTTAATTGATAATGGTAGGGAGGAGTTTCTAACAAATTTGCAATCAGATGAGGCTTATGCCTAATAGCTGTCGAGGTCTTGCTCCAGACCATTTGTGCTCTAGATCTGTGAACCTTAAAGAAAAACACAATTTTTAAAGGGGTTCAAGGGAAGCAATTCTCTGTGTGGATATCCAGACTAAGCCAACAAACCGCACAGCCACAGCTGGGGGCTTTGAATGCGAAGTGTCGAGCGTAGAGACCAGGCTCCAGCTGTGCACACCTACCTCCTCCTGCAACCAGCACACAGGAGCAGGGACTTTTGTCAGAGAGGTTAGGACATTTTTGACTCTTAGGCAACTTGAGGTCAGCATTAGGAAGTGGGGCACACTCAGCTCCTTAACAAAATCCTTGAGTCAGGTACAAACAAGAGCTCCCACTCCAGGGAGTGCTATAATTTTGTGAGGGAAGGAGAGATCTGGGACAGGCAGCAGGCAGCAGCATGCTGGACCTGTCCTGTGCCTTCAAGACCCCATCACTGCTCCCCTTCCAGCCTTCTGAGTCCCTCAGAACCACAGAGGGGAGAGTAGAGGTACAGGTGCCAAGACACAGAGGATGAGGGAAGAGGAGGAGGAGGAGGAAGAAGATGGAGAGAGACAGCCTTGGCAAGCAAAAGTTGCTAAATGCTGTAATTAGAGTCAGACTTTATTTCACAGATTTTTCTCCCCTGTCCCTTGTCCCTTATCTTATATTGGGACAGTTAAATATTCACATGTATCCACATAGTTTTCAACCTTATGCCGTTAAAGACCATCCTTGTATCTTTCGGTCTGATTTTCCAGAATCAGTCTTCTAATCCCATCGAGCCCTTTCATCCTACATGGGGTGTTTACTTTCCATACCTTGTTTCAAAAAGGCAAATGTGATACTTGTGATACAAATCTAATTTATGTCTTCTCTAGAAAAATAAACCCCTTTTGTTTCTCTAAATGGTACTGAGATGTGCAGGCAATAGAAAAAAACACAAGAATAAAAAGATAGTGAAGGATGTTCCTGCTAAGCTCTCTGGAGCATTATTTGTGCCTCATGTAGAATGCTGACCTAAGTAAAAGCTTCATCTGCATCAAATGTAGTGAACTTCACTGACTTCCTTGAAGATTTATTAATGAGAGGCCAAAGAGTCAGGCTGCAAGGCTGCTTAGCTGCATAAGTAACTTTGAGAAATTCACCCAGTCATTCGGGCATGATGCACAGAAGATGGAGCTGATCAATAAATTCCAAATCACTTACTTTATTTTCTCTGGAAAATTATCCAAGTCTGGTATACAAATAAACAACTACCACGCAAATCTGAACTCCAAATACAAGAAAAAGCAAGGGAATTAAGAAATTTGCACATATTTTGTGCACCATGTTCCAAGAAAGGCCTCAGAAGTAGCTCTTTGTTGGAGAAGGTTACGAAGGGAAGGAAAAACGGCAATGTAAAGGCCCTTAATTTCATCTCATAGAAAATACCATATGTTTTTGCATGCTTCATTAATGCTCCCTGGTTTACAGACTAGAAACTGACAGTGAGTCCAACCTTCAGGGGTCAGCAGTGCTCAGGATATCTCTGAACTGTGCTCTAGGCAACTGCGGGGACTATGGAACAAGGGCTGACTCTGCTCAGAATTAATCCTGAAGTAATTTTAGGTTGTATGGTTCAGAATCTGAAGAGCAGCTCACTAAAAATCACCCCATCTCACAAATACCACCAATCACCAGGGCTGCTCTCTGAAATAAAGCAGTATGTCATTCAAAGGGTGAACTTAAAGATTATTCTTGTAAATAGATTTGCTAGATTGCAAATTCTCTGTTTACTCCCTACTTTTGAAATTAGATAAATACAGTAGCCTTTTCTGAGCTTTCTAGTGCAGAAAGTCCTGTGTCTTATGAGTGATAACATTCATTTTTGGAAAGCCTAATACTATCAGACTATCTGCATATTCTCTGGAATAAAACTTGCTAAATCAAGCAGAGTTTCTGTGGCTGTGCTGAAACACAAACAGTATAAAGAAAGGCTGCTGCTTCACTCTCATTTTTATGCCCAGTGGTTTTTCATAGACTGTTCTGCCTGAATTTGAGTTATAGTAGATTATCTTCAAATTAGAGCTCAGGATGTACTTACAATTTAATGCCTTACTCCACTAGAAGCCTAACAATTTAAATGCAAGGGAGCAAAATCTTTATAGCTTTGCTCTGTCTTGACAATGTGCTGTTTATGGACTCTTTTTAGCATACACAGGCATACATGCATGCAAAGCCAAGAGGTGGAAGTGAAATGACTCAAACAATGAATCTTTCCTGTTACAACGTTATTGCTATTCCAGGCTTTCTTACTCTTGTTAAAGGACAGCGGATTGAATAAAAAGGGAATAAGAAGTGTGATGGATAGGAAAATATAATGATGACAGTACAATAAATTATTGCTTACCATTTCCTGAGTGTTTGCAAAATCTGCCTCTTTCGAGCTACACTGCACCAAAAGCATTATATTATTAATCAGGGCAATACAAAGGAATAGATGATTTGGAATACATCATTTTGTACATTATAATATTTGTACATTATAATATCAAAATACAGATTTTGAAATACAAAGGAATTGATACAAAGATTTTGTATCAAAATCTACTTAAGCGTTCTGAGCATTCCTGCTCCCTAGAAGCAAAACCAAAATAAAAACAAAAAGAGGAGATTTTCATCTCATTGAAACAGTACACAATACACTACTAATGCTTCTGCATATACAGAGGTATGTTGATATCTCATTAAAAATATAGTCTGAGCCTTAGCACACTGTCTTGCATGCAGACTTTTATTGAATACATGATAAACTACTCTTTATCTGAGAAATCACAGCCATAACCCCTCAAGGTATTTTTATTTGACCTCAAATGAACATGAAAAAGGGGTTCACAGAGCAGCCATTTCTTTGCTATTTCTGCAGCATGTTTCAAGGCAGTGGCAGCACAGCTTTAGAGTAGAAAGTGTTAGTGCTTCTGAAACATGTTGTTAGAGTAAATCTTGAACTGAACTTGGCTTTATTTTATATTTAATGACACGATGTCAAAAATACTTTGATCTGCATTAATGCAATTGCTGGAATAAAATTACTTCCAGTCATTTAGTGTTTTGATCTCACGTTTAGCTACACCATCCAGCCTTCAAGAACTGATGGTCTTTTTACACTGCAAGATGTCTCTTACCCCTATTACCCCTAGGAGACTTACCACAAGAGAGTAACATATCTTGAATCCAGGTTTAGCCACAAAGTAGTCATCAGATTTGAAGGTTATCTTTATGTGATTTGTCCTTGATGTTATTCTTGGAGGTACTTCCTTGTGTCCACACCACCGTCCTCGAATAACTGTGCTGGTCTCTGACACATCTTCCAATTCCACAAAGTCATACCTGAAAGAGAGTGTATGAAGCATCAGTTTCTGCTGACTTTGGTTACAGAGGGTGCTTGCAAATTGACAGGAGCACAGCTGGAGACACAAAGACAACTGTCCCCTCTTCTCTACTCCAAAACATCAAACTAAATATTACAAATGGTAGACAAGTTCGCCACTAAATACACTAAGCTGCAAGCTACTGCCTGAGTGCTCAAATGACTGATTTCCGTGCTCCTGGAACATGACAGTATTTGCTAACATGTTAAAACAGCAGTAAGAGGCACTTGCATGTGGCTTAGTATACAGTAAGCATACACATTGCATTTTATGTGGTGGGTAAATAATTTAGAGACCTGATAAAATATTATTTAAGGCAAGCTGACCAACAACAAGCTGCAAGCACTTGTGCACTTTCTGGTGGTCACCCAACTCCCTGCAGCAGCAGCAGCCACAGGCGCCTGCCTGCTCTGTCAGTCAGAGGGCTAGAGAGGGGCAGCCACTGTGCCAGGAGCAAAGGGAGATGCTGGAGGGACACAGGGCAGTGCATGATACTGAAAGGTGCTCTTTAGGACCCTCCTTGTAGGCAGCACATTGCTCCTGTAGTTGGTTTGGAAAGATTTATGTCCAGCTTTCAAGCAGGAAAGCATGCTGCCGCTCTGCATCTGCAGTGGGGAGTTCATGTGCATGCTGTCACCAGGGAAAATGCAACAGCTCATCTTGTTCTGTGAAAAATCATATCTTGGCCAGGCACTCGTGCCACAGCAGTGGTCCCTGAGCCCAAAGAGGTCTCTGCCAGGAGCAGAAGACACTAAACCCCAGGGATGAAGGGACACAGTGGCAGCACTCACTGCTCCAGCCTGCGCATTTGCCTGCTTGGGTATAAATGACCATATAAATAAATAAATAAATAAATGAGTACAGTTATTGAGCTGGAGAATAAAAGAGACAGAGAATAAAGTTCTGCTTTTACTGAATCTATGACAAAATGTCTCTCAATATCTTTGGAGCCAGAATTAGGCCCCACACATTGCTGCCAGCGAGGCAGAGGTGATGACAAGAGGGGCAGCTTGAGTGCCATCCTCACAGTACAGTTAAGCCTTAAAACTCTGGAGGTCTTTACCAGGAATGTTTTCTATTATCGAAGCATCTGCTCCTTCCAAAGAAGGAGTTCAGGACTGTTAAGTGATTCTTGCTAGCAATGCACTGCTTCCCACCCCCAAGTCTGTGGGCCAAGCACCCTCATCCTTGCCCAGTTGTGGGAGCTGAATAGCTCTGTAAATAATAGACCTGCTTTTCTTCTTCTGCTGAGAGCCCACGAGAAAAAAAACCGCAAGTACTATGTGGTTTGAGAATATCAGCTCTGCTACTTTTATATTCACCAGCACCAAACTGCATAGAACAGAAAATAACAGCTCCACCATGACCACTTAAATCTGCCCAAACTCTGCTGAAATATTCTTTTTTTGTAGCACACCAAAATTTAGTTCCAGGCAGAGGTAAACTTGTCTCAATCTTTCTCCACTATCCCCAGCTCCCACTGCCTAGTGGTGATGGATGTGGTACCCAGCAGAGCTTCCAAAGATCCACCCCGGCCCCCCGGGAAGCATGGAACGTCAATGCCTATTGCAACACAAGGGGTTGTGATGTTCAGCAGGAGATAACCTTGTAAGCTTTGGTGAAAGCTGTCCTGACTGGCCTCCCCACTTTTGGAAGACAGAAGCCAGACTAAGCAGCAAAACCAGGGAAAATCCATGGACTTTCAAGGATTATATCTGCTTTCAACAGCAGAGGCTTTGCTGCAACGATCATGGAAGTAGGTGTATTCTCAGTTGCTTCTGTGCATCCAAGGAGCCTCAGAGGCTGGGTAATTTAATTGCTTTTCAGAATCATCTCTTATCAAGTGCCTGTGGAAATGCTAACAGCACTTCTTGAACATTCTGTAAGACCTTGAATATTTCCTCTCCTTCTTCAGAAGCTCTGAAGAAATATAGCTCTGCTAAAATATACCTTTTAATTCCTCAGCCTGAATGAATTTCAATCAGTTCAGTCTTAATAGTATGCAAATTACAATAATTAGCATTAATGAAAAATTGAATGAAAACACTAGGAAGTTTCTGGAGAAAAAAGCTTAAGGTCAAAAGCAAATACAAAAGCAAGGTAAGGTGCAGGGGTCCTGAATTACTTGTCCAGTATGCCCAGCTTTCAAGCATATGCTTAGCTCTCGGCATTCATTTCAATTAAAACAGTCCTGGCTGTCTCTCCAAAGCAGCACTGCTGGGATTGCCAGGGACTGAAGCTGCAGAAGGGATCTAGTTTTGAAAAATATATTGAGCATTAGCGAAACATCCAACTGCACACAGTATTTAACACACTTAAAGCCATCGCAATCTGTCTGACCAAAAAATTCCTCGCTCTGGAAATAATACTACCCAAATAAAGGTCTTCCAGAAACTCTAGGGAAGGTTTTACTGCAGAAAAGGACGTGATATTTCTCCAGCTTCTATAGACACTATGGATGATGGAAGGTCTTTGCTTTTCTCTGCATTCTAAATTAGCTGCTCTGGAAAAAGCAAGCAGACTGTCTTCCAAGATGCTCTCCAAGCACATAATGCCAGTAACAGCTTGACTTTCCCTCACTGTGCCGCCACCTTTAATGGCTTGTGACAGAGAATACTTCATCTTTTTTTCCACAGTAAATTAGCCCTCTGTTTCAAAGTTGCAATGCTTTAAGGTCAGCCACAGTTTATCCACTATGTAAATATTAACAGGCCGCTTCTGTGTGCATTAGGCTCTGAATCTGGGAAAGCACTTGGGGTACTGGGAGGTTACTGTTGTTACTGATTCTGCTGCTGATCTTGGACCAACATCACCAGAGCAGACCTGCCAAGGAGCAGGGAAGGAGAGCCAATTTTAGGCTGCATTCTTTTATTGCTACATGGAAAACAAACCTGCAGGAATGGTTCCCTCTATCAGTAATGCAGAAAAATTAACAAAGAAAAATAAGGAAAAAAAAATCCATCCTGTAAAAGGCCTGCAGAGATGCCAAACCCTACAAACATTAATTAATTGACAAAGATAAGATAAGATGAGGCTGGGTGTGTAGAAACAACCAAGTTCTGTGCATAGATAAGGTGTAAGTAACAACATGATCAGGCAGAGCTGGAGGCTGAGACTTGAGAATTTCAAGTAAGTAGCATCACAGCAATCTGCCTTTTGGAGGGCATGGGAATCCTGAGCTTTTTTTCTCCCACAGAAAGAGAGCTGAATAAAAGGCATATAAACACACAGATTTATACTGTTTTAGTGAATTCTGGCAAGATTCACCTCTGTACTCTACTAATGCAAAACAGTTTATCCACCTAGGTTAAGCAGCCAGATCAGCTGAGCTTAAGGTCACTTTTGCTTAAAAGGGGAACCAAAGCAACAGGGATATAGTAGGGTAGGCTTTAACAGATTTACAGATACATCAGCATGCATCAGCACACTGATGTTTGTGGACCTACATTTGAAAGTTTTAAAAGGAATTGTACCCGTGAAGAGTAAAAAATAAGACAAGCAAGTAATTTGAACAAAATTCTATTTTTCAATGCATTTTTATCTATCCCTCACACCCCAATATAAATGCTTACCTACTCACTCAAACCTCCTAGAACCCTCCACCTACTGAAAAAGATGTTTCTTGCCTGGCTGAAATGTGACAGAAGTGATAGAGGACAAAATCCTATTAAAGTAGCACCTATGTTGTTAGACAGCTGGATTTGAGCATACAAGTACCTTGTGCTTAAAACGTTATAGAAGGACTAAAACTTGACAAAACTGCTTCGGGTCCAGGACAGCCCAGTTTATTTATGAACTCAAAGACCAATTTCAGCTGGGAGGGCCCCTTAAAGGTCTGTCCTCCTTGCAAGGACATCCTAGACCTGGCCAGAAATGCCCTGGTTTTGCTTTGCAGCCTCATGCCAGCGAGCTCAAAGGTGGTCTTAAGAAGCCCTTTGCAAACTTTCACTTGGCACTCACCTGCAGATCTCATTTTCGGGTTCCTCCAACCCAAACTGATTATCAAAAGCCAGCTGGATCCTGGTGCTCTCTGGGGAGTGGAGCCGCCACGTCAGCAGGAGGTTCCTGGGGTAGCTGCTGGGGAAGCGAGGACTGTGGATGCAGCCGTTCCCTGCCACGCTGATGGACTCTTCTTTTCGGTACAAGTCTGTGAGGTGATTGCTCTCTGTTAGTAGTCACAACTTGTAGAAATTAGTATGTTGTTCCAGTTACAGGAAGGCAAAAAACACAACAGTTTATAACACAGCACAATTATTTGCATTTCAAGTCTATAAAAACTGGGGTCTAGGAGCAGTTATTGTTCAATTGGAAGTACAGTGTATTTTCTCTTAATTCACTTCCCTATTAAACAGTAAGAACAACAGAACTCAAGTATATAGACTCTTTATTTTACAAGAAATGTACAATTGTTTTTACATTTATATTGATTATATAAATTCATTCTCACCAATTTGGTTTTAAAATAGAATTAAACTTTATTAAGAGCTTGAGAACAATGAAGTAAGACAGACTGAAATAAAAAATGTAAATAGTCCTGCTTCCCAAATTTTGTGCTCTGGGGAGTAATGCCCTCTAAACAAAAGCAGCAATGAAGGGCTGCAGGAAAGTGAGTATGGGTGAATTTAAATTTCTTTACTGTGCTTAAGTATTTCCTCCCAGAAACATGTGTAAGGTCATGTTTTGATTTTATTTATACGGTTTGAACCATTTTCTGCCTATGGTTCGTTTACTCAAACAGCTACTCCATGCTTACACCGATGTAACTGAGGCCAGATCCTATCCCATCAACCATCTCACTCAGTAACTTCAAGACAAATAGCCAAGTCTTTACTTAATTAAAATTCCACAACTTTTTCCTGAGCAGATATTCAATTGTTCCTAAAGTTTACTTTTACCGAGGTAAAACCTCTGCTGCTGTAAATCCACGACTCCAAGGATTACAGGATCTGTGTCAAGACCCAGACCTCTAAAAGTCAAAATGTCTTCTCAGTTGCACCATGCACTTGCACTGCCCAGCTGTTTCTGGTACTGGAATTTGGGTCAGTTTGCACCAAAGAACTGCAAACAACCATTCTTCCATGCATTGACAACTTTATTATGGGGAAATTTTGAGGATCAGAAGGCTCGAAGGCAACATTCAGATCACAGCAGGTTTCAGTTCCCAGTCAAGACATGCACCTCTGAGCTTCCACCTGTGGGACAGCTACCTGTGCTCCTTCCCACATGATGTGTGGGGATCTACATGAATTTGGACACTTGTTTTCATGTAAACACCCAAACTCTGGTGTCTTTATCTTAAACTGAACATGAAAACTGCTGAATGCCACCTCAACCTCCAGTTCCACTGCAAGCAATAGAAATAGAAAATTCTCCTGAATCTGGCTACTGAGGAAGAACCAATGTGGGGAAAATATCTCCATCAGGCCACTCTGTGAAGGCTGGAAATACAAAACCAAAGCAACCAGCTGCAGCCATCTGTCACACACACTGATATAAGTCTTCACTTTTAAAATAAAATCTAACGCGTGACTGAATTTTTCTAAGTTCTTTGTATGAAATAAATATACTTCTTTTATAAATGCTCATTGAAACCAGGAATCCAGACAAACAGTACAAACTTCTTAATTAGTGCATCTATTTTTCAGGTTGCTTTTCACTGGTTCCTGGCTGTAAATACCTCCCTGCATGCAGCTGTAAGCAAAGCACGGTTGTCTAACCATTCATTGTACTCTTCTGACAGCACAGTATTTCTAGCCTCCAAACAACCTGAAACTCAGAAGAAAAAAGTCTATGTTTCTTATAAAACTGTCTCCACAGACCTAATTGTGATATCTTTCTAAGATGCTTTCACACTCGGAGCCACCCTTTCTAAGCCAACACAGCCCTAGTTCAAAAAGTGCAGAACTAGTCAGTTTTGCTTCTTTCTGGTTTAACCAAACAATTTGCATTGGAAAAGTGCCACTTTGGTGAACATAAAGACCACCCACCTATCAGTTTTGTTGCGATTTTCATCAGGGACAGCTATGCTGAAGTCTGGTTTGTATTTGCTTTTATTCTAAAAAAAGGGCAAAAAAGACATCTGTGGGGCTTTTTTTTCCCCAATCTGGAATGAAACAAAATGTCCAGCCAACACTACTGAGTTCTTACTGAAATCCTGAAGACCTTTGGACTCTGAACACACCCAGTACACTAAGAGGACAAGATATTTCACAGGACTTTATCCAAAACGTCCAAGAAAAGGGATAAAAATAGAACAGATTTGATGATAACAAATTCTAGTGAAAAACAACCATTCCCTAAGTCAGGACAAAAGTTACTGCAGTAAAACATGGCAAAACCCATCCTGTGCATGAGAGTCCATTTCTTCTACAGCAAACTATTGCCATTTTCCCTCTGTCACCATGCATTTCACTGTGTAGTTCAACCTGGTTCATGATTCTGAGGGAAAAGTTCCCTTTTCCCAGGCAGTCCTAGCACAGGCTTTACCCTCGTGTCATCAGCTGCTGAAATTAGAGTTCTGGGACAGTATCTCTGAAATGTGCTCATACATATGCCCCCAAACAAAACATCTGTGCACACAGCACACCAACTGAGAATGAACACTACCTTCTCTCTTGTACATCAAGAAGAGGGTCTATCACACCTTTTCATTTAAATTAAACTCTGAACCGTGCAGACTACAGTGCTCTGCCTGCAAGGCAATCACACCTGACCAAGACTGGAGCTGAAATGTCACAGCTGGCACAGCTCTGCAGTATCCAAGCTGTACAGGTACATGAAGCAATAGAGTTGCACATGTTATGAAGCTCCAAAATCAAAACACAGTGACTTGTTATTTCCATCACGGTAAACATGGCAATTATAAAGCCATTGTAGAGAAAAGGCTGGAGAGAAGCATGGGGAGAAAATTCTCACTATAGTAAAATAAGGGATATTCAAATACTCCACTCTGAGGGAAAGCCCTTTCCACAAAGGAAGAAAGTATGTTTGATAAGAATGGCCATAAATACTCTTTCCATAGCCCACATGGGATGAAATCTACAGCTATTCAGAGCCTTCACCTGATGCTGGAGCAGACTCTTCAGGAGCTCTGAAACAGCCTGATCCCCTCCCACCCTCCTCACCATGCACTAAGTTACAACCTGAACTGGTGTAGCCAGCACCGTAATCAAACACACCAGAATTTTCTAAGGTGACTGTCATTGGGATTTCAGTGTTAACAGGCTTAGATAGAACACAGCCAACACAGAGTCGCTCCCAGGAGGTTGGCTCCTCATGAATCATCAAGCAGCTGGGAAACAGCTTGAGGAGATGTGAGCAGCCCTCGCACCTTTTGTATCAACAAAGCTACGAGACTAAAGTAAGACCTTTCCAAGGAGACAAGCATTGTTCTCATCAGATACATTGGGGGAACTCGTGGAACACACATTCACCAAGGGGAAAGTCAGAACAAATAACACTTCATAGAAGATATAGGCAAAGAAAAAGATAATGTGTCTTTCAAGGCACTTAACTGTCCCATGTTGCAACACAACACAATGCAGCACTACAGTGTCCTGGATGTCACATTCTAACTGTATTCCATAATGCTTTATGGGAGTAAATAAAACATGACAGTGCATAATGCACTGCCTGTCACATTTACTAAAAAGCATATAAAATAGTTTCACAACGAATAAAAGCAGGTGTTAAGTCATAAGGCAAAAAGGCTATTTAGGCCATACACAGAAGGAGGATATTCTAGATGGCAGAAGCCACAAACACATCCTTGCACTGAGGGAGAAAAACTATCTCATAAGGAAGATGAGTGGGAAGGAATCTGGAAGACATCCTTTTTGGTGAGGCAATTCCCTGTAGAGAGTCTGAGCTGATTGTGAAGCAGCTTGCTCTATATTTTATTTATCTGAACTAATCTCTCCTTTTTTTCCCCCTCTTAATTCTTTTGCAGCAACTAATTGTAAACATAACGGCATACATGCTAGTCCAGCTGTCCAAATTAGAGGAGCTCCCATTCAAATGCTCAAGGTAGCTACATTTTCCAAAGTGCTTGCCTTTCCCCCTCATAAGGGGTGCAGCTGGGTGTCAGAGTGGGAACTGGGATGTACAGTTCAATATTCAGGAAAATGTGCTTGTATCAAGACAGTCCCCACCATGGATGCCCAGTGCATCCAGTGTTTCCCTTTCCCAGCTAGGCCATACTGCAGGAGCAGAAAGAATCAGAAAGACAAATTTCATCCTTTGTTTTCTCTGGATGCCTGCACTTCCTTGTGAGCTTTAGCAATGTATCAACACTTTCCTCTTAAAGCTACTACTCCTAGCCATGACATGCCTATTACTACAGACAGAAGTCTGCTTGCATGATCATCATTCAACAGACAATGAATTCCTTCACTAAACAACAGTAATAATAATAAAAAAAAAAAAAAAACCAACCAATCTAAAAGGAAATTTCTAGCTGATAATAGCTAATCTGACATCTGTTCTGTGATATATCCAGCAAGGAGAGTCTGTAAGTGTCAATTCCTTTAGAAAGAAGAAGAATTAAGAAAATGACCTTGTCTAAGGGCCTAACCAACAATATGGAATACTTAGCTCCACCTTTCTAAGGTTTCTGGAATTTCAACACTTTCAACACTTCCTAAGGTGCTGTCTTGTGTGTAAGTTTGCTTCTGTCTTTCTCCCTCTTGGGGAAGTTGGCCAACCAACTTTGATACAGCAGTAAAGGCTGAAAAAATACCATACTCTGAATGTATTATGACAAGAAATACCCTCTGAAATGCCATGGAGCATAACCTCATGAGCTCATCCTCTGGTACAGCTGAGGAGAGAGTTTCTGAGAAACATGGTGAAGTTCATTTTATTACTTGTGAAAGTATTTGTTATTTCAGGAAAGGACCTTGGGATTTTGCACGTGGGAGTTTTCCAGATATAACTCTCCTCCCTCACTGCTGTTGTCTTAAAAAAAAAAATACAGCAGTCAGTGGTTTGCCACCAGTTTTTAAACAAATGAGATAACCTTCAGGGAGAATAATAGCTCTTCAGTTCCTCCAGCTGAAAATTAGCCTGAACTAAATAGCTGAATCCACAGAGAAGCAAAGAACAGTAAAACACTTTTGAATCCAGACCACAAATCAGTTCATCTCGGGGACAGGCATGCCAAGCAAGTTGTATTTATGGCAGCCTGTTTGGGCAGTCACTGGCTTTTTTTTACTCCTCACCCTCCTGCAATAAGCAGAAACTTTGTTATCCATAAGTTTCTGTGTAAATCAGATGAAAAGATGACAGAGTTCATTATAAAAATAGTGTATGCCATAGCTGGTCACAGCTTGTTGGGAAGATGTAAAACTGTAAGGTCATTTTCCTTGTTAAAAATAGAGTTTTTTGGATTTGCTTTTTTATTTTTTGTGGGTTTGTTTGTTTAAATGGATATAAACAATAAATGAATCCTAGACAGTGAACATAACATCACACTTCTGCTCTCTAATGCAGAATATAATCCCATATGGTAGTACCTGTCCTAGACATCTCTGTCCTTCTAATGACAGAGGCCTAACTCATCTAAGTCAGCTCTGCTCCCATCACTATTCACCAGCAGTTCTCCAAGAAGGTAAACCAAGAGGGAAAGGACTGGGATGGTCAGTGATAAAACAGGGATAAGCACACTCCCAGCCAGGCTAAAAGATCCAAATTGTCTCTTACAGAGGCACTAAACTGAGAAACAGCCAATCTGGTATAATATGCATATATGGACATATATGCAGGAGTATATTAAGGCAGTGGATCCATCCAAAACATCACTTCAAGTTGTTTTCATCTTTACACAACTTCAATAATCCATTCATTTCAAGGACACAACAAACTTATAGTTAAACTCATACTTAAGGAGTTTGCTGGATCAAGACCCAAAAAAAAAAAAAAAGAGAACAGCATTTTAACACCACCTAACATGTTACTTACCACCCAGAAAATGAGCAATTAAAAAGTGAACCTAAATCCCACTGGAGCTGATGAAAGACTATCAACTTCACTGGTTTGCCACTGGTCTTCAAAGAAGAAGCTCCAGGTACCTGCTCCTTCCCTTATCAACAGGCCTCTTCTTTTTATCAGAAGCATGAAAGATACTCCAAGCAACATCACTATTCAAGTCTAAAGCATGACCTGTTCTGTCACAGAGGCAATATCAAAAGATGCTCTGTGCATGTTCAGCTAAATTCAGACCTCACACATAATCAGCTCACTCCAAGTCCCTGAGCTGTGTGCAGATCTTTGCTAGAAGAATATATCTACAGAGAAATTAGAAAAGAAACAAAATTGAGCTTTAGTTGAAAGAAGTGCACAACATCAGTACAGAAGGTATCAAAGAACAAAAACACTCCAGACATTTAAAATTCAATTCAGACCCATCACCCATTTGGTAACAGAAGTGTCAGTAGCCTGCCTGTGGTTCTGTGCAGAGCAACCCCACTAGTCTTGGTGGCACACAATCTGTAGGTGAACATGACCTCAGCAAAGACCACTTATGAGAATATTAAATGAGCAACTGATAAGGAAGCCCAGGCACATAATTCAAGAGACAGTCTGTCTCTACGTTTCTCACTATAATAAGCATAGTTTTATTTCCATTTAATAACACTATTTTACCCCTGAAATGATCACCATCATAACTGCATTTTGCAAAAAGAACTAAAAAAACAGTCCTGAAATGAAGAAGAAAGCAGGACTGCATTTTGGTGGAGTGAAGGCTCTCCTTCTGTTCGCTTCATTGGGGGTCTTGCTCAGACTTTCTCAGATAAATACTGAGAAAACAATTTCTAAATTATGTTTACAAAGATAACAAACTCAGAGGCATTTGCTTTTAGCAGTGACTTGTATTACTTGCTTTTATTTGATTTCTTGATAGAAATTTTCTTCTACACAAAAGAACATCCTGAATGTCTTGTAGTAAAGCAAAAGTGTCTTTAGAAAAGTAACATATGTTAGGCCAACATATAAAACACTTTGTTAACTGCTAGCTCTTTCCTGATAGGTGGTAGTGTTGCAATGCACCTCTGTTGGACTCTTAAACCAACAGCAAACTGAATGCTGCATATTTGTGTATTTTTTTCCTTGGGATTTCACAATTAAGTATGAAAGAAGAAAATGTGTTGATCAAGAATGTGTAGCTCTAATGATGTGCAGTAAGACTAATGCATATATCCCCATGATCATGAGCATAAAAACACATAAAACCTTGAGAAACCGTGAGAAAAAAAATACAGAAGGAAACGGTTCTCCTGGTGCTGCAAAGAGCTTAAGGGAAACATGATAACTGAAGCAGATGTTTGCAGTGAGTGCCAACATCTTTGTAAGAAGGCTGGTACATAAAATTTTTGTAGTGCCTTGGACAAGATGGTGCCAATTAGCGACACAATTGCTATTAAGCACAAATTTCAACACTGGACACTGGCTCATAATGTTTTGCAAAGAAATAGCAAACTGTGAACTTAGACACTCCAGATTTTCCTGTTTAGGCAGTGGCTTCAAGAAAGTAGACCTTTATGGGAAGCTTCCTTCAAATTCTCCTGAAAATATATCTTCATATATATACAAAAAAATATTACTTTTCCGTTTTCCCTTTGTAATTTTTCAGTTTTTTACAACCAAACAAAGACTTTTTGCCTCTTAAGTCTAACATAGCTCAAGTCTTAAAAGAGAATTTGTTTTAAAATACTGTTTTAGAAATTGTTTCACTCAAGCACTTCTAAGTCTGAACAAGACATGGNTTACAACCAAACAAAGACTTTTTGCCTCTTAAGTCTAACATAGCTCAAGTCTTAAAAGAGAATTTGTTTTAAAATACTGTTTTAGAAATTGTTTNAACCAAACAAAGACTTTTTGCCTCGTAAGTCTGGCATAGCTCAAGTCTTAAAAGTGTGGATTTTGAGTGCACTCAAGCACTTCTAAGTCTGAACAAGACATGGAATTTTCTTACAGAAAAAAAAAATGCTGATAGAAGGAAAAAAGAAAATCCAATCAAAAGGGGAAAGTCTCCTTATGTTGAACATATTGTAGCAGATAGAGAGGCAATTACAGAGTGGAGGTCATACGTTGGGACACTAGGCAGTAAAAGGAGATCTGTTCCATAAGACAAATCAAGGCAATTTTCTCTTGTGATGTGATGTTTCCTTACCCTCTATGTCAGCATTGAAGATCCAAAATCTGTGAAAGGGAGTGAAAGGTCACTTATTATAATGGAAAGTCTGGCAAAAGTATTCCAACAGACATCCTTTCCTTGGACTGCATTTGCCATGGGCATGTTTTTTGCCTCTTAGGGTCCATATATCAACCAACTGCACAAAGATAAAAGCTTGTGGGGATACTTCTGTCCCTTTAAGGCAGGTGCACTAAATATACCTAATACTGTAAAGTTACCTTAATCTTTTTTAAAAAAGGCAGATCTCTTTGCATTGAAGTATGATTGTCAGTAGTATGTTCCTTTTTGTACACTAGCCTAACTCCTAAAAAATGAACTCTATTCTCAAAATCGGGACACAGCTTAATCTCCTCCAAGGAAACAGAAGCCTGTGCCGTGATTCTTTTATTTGCTCAAGAAAATTCAGACCACTTCTGTCTCCTCTCAAAGGACGGATAAGTTCTGGATATTGCTTCAAAGATGGCTTGTCCATTTTCCAAGGTATGGATGGAGGTAAAATGCAGGAGAAATTCTTGGCACAAGGACCAGGACTCGAGATTAAGCAAAAAAATTAAAGACCCAGCAGCTTTTCTACTTTCTACTCCAAGGCACTCTGTCATCAGTCTCTGACAGTTCAGACCAGAGCAGAGCACACCACAGCCTCCTTTTTTGCCCCCATGACTTAGTTTTCCTGTGCTGAAAACCACAGCACTGGTGCAAGGAGAGCAGAAGACATTGAGATCTTTTCCTGGAATGAAGGCAGAACACAAGTAGGGCCACTGGGGCGGCTTTACATCATTTAGATAAAACCCATGTTGAGAAACAAAATTCCCAGTCTGGAAAGTAATTTAAGTCATGCATACTGAAAGTACTGAGAACTTGAAGTGCGGAGGATCTTTCCTGTAAGTGCTTAGGATTTTCTCTGGAGGTTTGGCATCAGAATGCTGCAGAGCTGTCATGTGGATAGATACTGCAATTCAACAAAGTTTCCAGGCACATAAAATTCTTGGCTGTGGCCTTCTTTTATTGTTATGATCTTGTACCAAAGGATCATCTAGACATTTCCTTAGTCCTTCACCCAGGAACAAAACTACATGTGGTTGAAGTGGAGGAGAGCTCACTGACTGCCAATATATAGGGATCAGTGGCTGGGAAGATGATACTGGTATGTATCAGCACAGCCCACAAGCTCAGGAGCTGCTGTACCACAGGCAGCAACCATCTCTCATACCAATACAGACACATCCTGACCACTGTAAGCCAAAACCAAAACTGGAAAAGGAGCTTGCTCCAAAGGTTTGATTTACACACCTCAACTTCCCAAGTCCTTTCTGGAAAAACAGCTGTTTGGCTCATTACCAAGAGGAAGTTATTGGAAACATTCCTTCTAGGCTGTATGGGGGGAGTGTTGATGAAAAAAAGGAAGAGCCTAACTCACTCTTAGGTTTGTTAAGTTAGAGGCACAATAGATCCTGTGTGAGCAGATGATAACACATTGAAACCTGCGTGGAGGCAATGATAACCAAGACTTTGCTAAGACTCCACTGGGAGCAGACATTATGTATCTTTATGCTCTGAGCAGGGCTGAGTATGCTGTCGGCAAATCAGGATGTAATTAAATAATCCTTCATTTTCACAGACCTTCAATGAACTCTCACTTTTAAACAGAAAGCTGGAGTCCCCCGTGCAATTGCACTGGAGACAAAGCCAAACTTCAATGTCATCCTTTGACTGTGGATTCAGTGAAATGTTTGACTAAAAAAAGAATGGAGCGGTTAAGATGAAAAATTCAGCCATCTTTGCCTACAGATCTCACTAGCAGGAACACAAAGGGACACATTTCACTCCTCCAACTTCAGAAGACACGAGATGACTTGAGATTAACCAGCAGACACCATCAACACCCCCTCACATTAAAGATCCAGAGAAACACAATGAACCCACGAAACCCACTTTGCCTCCACCTAGCTGAAAGCATAATGGTGAGGAGAAATGCCTGTAGATATCATGGCAGAGGATTTAAGGGAACAATCTCAGGTTCTGCTTTACACTTCCTGCTGTAGACTGCACAGCAAAAAAGCAGAGATGCACACAGTGGTGGTATGCACGTGCCTGCACAGCAGGTAGGACTTGGATGCTTGGCTGAGGCATGACCAGAACAGGTGCCTGAGAGCAGTGAAACCCAAGAGATCAACACCGAGCCCCCGAGGCTTGCAGCCTGCAGGTGACAAGGTCTAACCTCCATCTGTTCTAGAGGGGAGGTCAAAGGGGACTATTTTACTCCTGTGTCACCCCAGTTCCGTGCTGATACTGATGTTGCACATCTGGGTGAACACCATGTGCTGAGGTCCTGTCTGCTCAGAGGGCACAGCTGTGTGTTGACTACTAAACAGCTCTGAGCAGCTGTTTGGCCAAAGAGGAGCCAGATAAGAGGCTTATGTAACTGAGATAAAAAGGGTGAGAAAGTCCAGTAAAGACAGTGCTCTCACATCATTTCATTAACACCCTGTATCAGAGCTATTGAAGAGAGACAGGGACATACTGCACCATTTCCTGCAAAAATTATTTTCCACACTAATGCTTGAAATGCATAAGGATACCCTGGCACTCTTTGGACTACCCAAACAAATGGCTTTTACTCAATCGGCTTTGTATATTTTTTTGGCATCTAGAATTACAGTCCAGTAAGACAAAAAAAACATCTCTACTTATAACAGCAATGGAATATACACTGTCAGAAAAATGTTTTAGTTCACATGTTTGACACAAGAGAGAAAAAAAAAATTGGAAGAACACATATGAAAGTTGGATTAATGACAAATTTGGTGTGTCAAAATTGTATTTTTCTGATTTCTATTTACTGGCAAGAATTCCAGAGACCACCTTTCTTGTTGTTTGAACTTCCAACCTGTTTCGTTTATTCATCCTTAGTTTATCTCAGTCTTTTCTATGGAAGCCATGGAAGAACAGTCCATCAAACAATGAAATTTTAAACATTTCTTGATTTAGAGATTTCAGAAGTCCTACTTTACAGCAGACACTCTAGATTACATAGCAGCAACCATTTTTGGATTCCCTAGGGTGAAATGTTCTGGGTCTTTTTATAGTTTAAACTGTAAATAAGAAAATAACACAAGTATGACCTTAAATAACATCTAGTACAAACTATAATTAAGTAACCTACAACTTTGGTAAATGACAGCTTCATTGCATGTTACTAAAATCAGTTGTGAGCAGTTTAAGTACTCTACGTAGCACTACTGTCCTATCATTTGCTGGCCTGTGTACTGCTTTACGTTGTTTAAAGTGTTTCATTTTTTGCATTTTCATGGCACTCCCCATCTCACAACAGCTCCATCTTTCTCAGACCTTCAGTTCTCATTTGCTACTAAAACAAGATTCCCACCTGGTAAACCTCATGAGCTGTTATGGGCACTGATTGACTCCATGATTAGCCATTTCTCCTCTCTGCTCACAGCTGCAAGGACCAGTGAGATGCTGGACTTGGCTACAGCAGTAGGGGAGGGGAGCACTGGTGGAACCACAGCAAGGTATTTCATGCCACCTCCTTCCCACACAGCAGATCTGCCATCCCAGTCTCTGCCCCTTCACTGCCCAAAATGAGGGGCAGTGTTTCAGAGCCATCGTTCTCTCTGTGCTCCCCAAGGGCATCACGGGCTATGGATGGGATGGAGGATGCAATGGCACAGGCTGCCCACATCCATGCTCTTTTCTCAATTACAGGTCTGTAGGAGTTTTCTAAGCCCACACTGACATATGCAAACACTACCATGATTTGTGCAGCACATATTTGCCAAGGAGAGCCTTCTCTTTGGATTGTCTAATCCTCCCTCTCTCTCCCTCCTTCCTTCCCTCCCTGCCCAGGAGCAGCAAGGGTCAGTCCTGGCATGCACTGGCATAAGGTGGTGGCATTCCTCAAAAAGCATCCAGAAACCCTAAAAGCCCAGCAGAACCCCAGGTTCCCACCAGCTGAGGGTTTGTCTGCTATACAGCTGCAAGGTAAAGGCTCAGAGTCTTCCCTGATTCATTCACTTTAATTAAGGGACTGGTGGTCCCCAACCTACCAGTTCAAGTCTAGCCACATACACATTTACTTGGTTATTTCATACATAAAGCTTTAAATTAAATGCCTTTCTTTTTTCTTCCTACTTTTTAATGGATGCAGAGAACCATTCTGTCAAGAACAAAACAAATGCCCCACTAAACCCATCTCAATGGACAATTTGTTTCTCCAATGCAGCCTTTAAGTAATAAAGAAAGAATAAACATAACATTCTCCTAAGAAATAAAATGAAAACACTCTAAAAAAATCCCTTGCTTGTCTGAGGCATACTAAGATGTTAATAAACTCAGCTCAGACATGTACAAAAGAAGCTTGCTCACCAAATCCATTTTCACAGAGCAGTAAGACAGCCTGGACCCAGACCACCGGCTTGTGTAAACCAGCAGCATCCCTACAGTGATCACAGCTACTTACACCAGCTGAGGATCTCACCAAAGCAGCAGGTGAAAAGGGGAAGAGAAAACTTTAATCTGAGCAGGACCAGCAGCAGTAAGTGCCCAGTGCTGTGATACATTGAACTCATGAGAAATTGAACTGAATTGGCTCATAGGGAAAATTCAAGGTGTGCCTCTCTGACCTATTAAATAGAGTTGAAGAACTTATGCATGTTTTTTTTTTTTTTTCAGGTTGAGTTGGGGAAGATTTCTAATTATACCAATATGGACCAAGTTGTTTGATTCAAAGGAAAACATTTGCACTTGTTTCTACACAAATATTAATATATTGTTATTTTTTTTTTTTTTTCAGGTTGAGTTGGGGAAGATTTCTAATTATACCAATATGGACCAAGTTGTTTGATTCAAAGGAAAACATTTGCACTTGTTTCTACACAAATATTAATATATTGTTATTTTTTTTTTTTGTCATTTCCAAATTATCTTCTGTACATAAATGTAATAGCTGTGATTTTCATTCACTCTTTTCACACTTTTAGTACTGTTAGAGTTTGCTGGGATACGCAAGTCAGGCACCTTTGAAAGTCTCATCCACACACACTGGGGACTCCCATGGGATTCAGGAGAATTTCAACTCCTCAACCAGTGCAAACCAGTATTGCTCATGTGACCCAAACAGAGCCTTCACCCAGGCAATTGTTCCTGTCATGGTTTTTTCCTTTCCTGGTTGCACCTTTTGAACATAATTGCCACTGCTGCACAGAGCTAAAACACAGATTTTGAAGTAAGAATTTGACATTGAAATACACCATTTACCTTTTACAAAAACACTCAGATGCTATACCATTTGTGGATGTTTAAAAACTAATGTAATGTCTGTTACTGAAGTAAACATATACATACTTTCAGGGCCTTATTTCAAAATTCACCTAAAATCTTGACAATGCCAGATTTCTGTATACGATACTTGACTTTAGGGAGTTTTTTCCTCCCTTTCTTTATTCATCTGAAGTATTTCCATATGGCTATAAAAAGACTGCTTTTGAAAAGCAAGTCCTGAAAGAAATGCTAACTAGTCATTAAAAGCCTAGGAATCAATTATATATGTGCTGAGTTCTTCTCCAAATACATGTTGCTGTTTTGTCAAGATGCAGAATTATCAGTCTTTATGTACTGTAACAATTAATGAAGAAATCCAAGAGCTGAAGGAGACAGATAAAAAAAAAAAAAAAAAAAAAAAAGTGGAGGAGGGGGTTTCAAAAAAGTCCACTGGCAACACCATTTTTTAAAAAAAAAATAATAAAAGAAAAAAAAAAACCCAACAAACTCAAGCCAACTACAGGTTTGAAAAAGATAAATACTGAAAAGAAAAAAAATAAAAAGCAGGGATTTGTTTTCTTAAATGAGAATTAATAGAATGGATGTAGGGATTAACTTCCTTCTCCCCCAAGAAGAAAAGAGCTCATAAACTGCATCAACTGCTGGAGAGAAAAAAGTTTGTAGAGAATGGCTTTCTACTTGAACACAACACATGGCTGATTATGGGGAAGCCAGAAGACTGTATCTTCTCCCAGAAATTAAGAAGCAGGACACAAAGACTGTCAAGGCACCTGATGCTACCATAAATATCTAAGGTTAGTGGAAGAACATGAAAGAAAGTATTACTCTCTAAATTAAACAGTGGCAGATAAGAGAAGGGAGTTTTCTTGGCTGCTGGAAAAGATACGAGACATGTTAGAGCTATAAATTATTAGCATCATGGTAGTAGCAGAAATATTGTTAATACATAGTTACTTCCTGCAGACTAAGACCAAGGCTCTGTTATGGCAGGTGTTGACAAACAGAATGGGAAAAAGACTGTAGTCCTAGGAGGCCATGCATTGAAGAGATACCACCAAAGCAATCTAAATTACCTTGTGATTCAGACCAAATTTGCAATTCAGGGAGACTGGACACTGGATTACTTTACAAGGAAAACCAATACATTTGTCATTACTCGTATTATTTGTACTCCAAATTGTGGCTAGATCCAAAAACACCACTTGGGCATCATATTTGTTCTACAATTCTGGCAGAATTGTATTTCTTAACTTCACTGTAAAACTGCCACCTCTCTTCTTAGACATCTGTGAGCATTACACCTTCTCCAGGTCTTTACTTTCCACCTTCTGCCCCAGCCCACATCCAGGAGATCCCAAAGACAGACTGACTAGACATGAATTACCCCTGATTCTGTGTTTGTAAGAGATAATGGTTATTTTCTGGCAGATCACAAAAGCTTTTCATCAGGCATGCCATGGAGCATGCACACTGTGACAGAAGTCAAAATGTTGATAGTTTGAATTTCTGTGCATGCAGAATTATACATTCACAGCCCTTTTTTTGAGAATCTGCATGCACAGCTAAGACATTTCTGCATGCATGCCTCTGGTGATTTTTTTTTCCCCTAGATGAGTACATCTATGATTAAATTATAATAGTTTTCTACATAGCATTCTTAATGTTTAGACAGACTGATAGAAGAATATATTTTACTCCCATTACTTGAAAAAGCTCTCTTACTGAAAGTAAACAGTGATTAAAGGAACCATAAACATTGCTTCTTCATTCAGAATTCAAGCCACTTCAGCTACTTCTTTCGTAGAAACTACAGAAGGAAGCGAGGCAGACATGGTGCTGTCACTCCATAGTATCTGCTCACAGCACACAAATAATTTTTAAGTGTCATCATATTTTAACAGGAAGAAATGCAATTATCAGAATAGGTCTGGATCTCAGTATGTTTTACTATCCCACTCACTTCCACTGCCAGGAGTAAGAGAAACCGGGCAGATAGAAACTGAAAAACTGCAACCACAATTAAGAAGCAATTATGTTATAATATCCTTTATTCTAGATTTTGTTTGATTATTGCAGAAGACACCCAATGGCTTAATCACATTTTGAACAAAAAATTAAAATCTGGAGAGAAAAAGCCCCATTTTCTTGCCAAGCAGAATTTGAGGAGCACAGTATTAGTGGTTATTCATGTAGACTCTTAAGACATGCTCTTATTCTTCTTGAAACTGTGCTAGTTTCATCAGTAACAGGACTGGGCTGCAATTTTTCATTCATAGTGGATTTTGTTACTGTGCTTCTTTTCTTCTCATCCCTGCTTCATAGCTGGGAAAGATGTAAACCATATAAACAGATGGGATTTTGCTACACTAGTTAACATGTTGATCAATCACATCATCTGCTGTGTGAGCCTTCCTTCTCCTCCCTCCCTCCCTCCTTTTGCAATCACACAGAAAACCCCAGCAGACTACTTGTATATCATTGGTCAGGATGGCAGTAAACACATTTCTCAATCTGCTTCCCTCTTTGAACATAGTAAGGTCTACAGAAGGTTTTCACACCTAACTTCACCACAGATACACAATACTTTGGAAAAAACACTGCGCTGGTTTCTGCTGTGCAGTGTACAAAGCAAAACACAAAAATACAATACAAAAATACAAAAAGTACAATAAAAAGCCGTGCCCACAGCTTCCTGGAAGCCTTCCTCCTGGCCTGGCAGAGGAACATGCCACAATTGCCCAGGGACACCTTCAGGGACGAGATGTCTCCCCATGACATGGCTGTTGCTCTTAAAATGCATCATGGCAGCAACCTGTAGTCCTCAGGATTGAAGGTGTTTCCTGAGCTAGGCACCATATGGTTACATAAAACCCTTCTGCAAAAGCTGCTGTGATGACAACTGGCAGGACAGGAAAAGAACTGGAGATGGAGCACAAAAACCAGGCAAGTGCAACAATGATAAGTAACAGAAGAACACATAAAAAGTAAGTCATATTCACATCACTTACTAATTATATGCCCATCATTTTCCAGTAGAAAACCACTATGTGGTCTGAGGGTAGAGAAGGAAGTTCTCAAGAAAAATTAACACTTTTAGTTAGACTAATAGAATTGGCTTTAAAAAAAATCAAAACACCTTTGGGCACACAGGATTTTCATTGACCCTCTCTTTTTTTGTGTCCGAGTCCCAGTGGTGGGGTTTATAAGTGGATTTTTTAAGATCTCCCTTCTTCTCATGCCAGACTGGGGAATGCAGGAAGGGCAGATGAAGCACACTTTCCAGACCACTGGGACCACAGCTTTTCTCCTGGAAGTGAAAACCTTGAGGAAAATGGAGAGGAGCCACTCCTGATTTAAATAACAGGCTTCCTTACTGCATGCCAATGAGATGTCAGGGCTGGACTCCATTTTTTAGCAAAACCTGTAAATAGAATCATACCTACTTTATTGTAAGAATTTTTAGCAGTAATTAACACACATAGATTGCAAAGCTCTTCTAGGCGCTGTGATGCTGCTGTTCTCTAAAGATGCTCAGGAAGACATCACACTGCTCCCTGCCTTAAAAACTGCTAATAAAAGCAGGCTTTAATTCTGAAGTGCATTCAGAGCACATGGGGGAGCAAAATCAATGCTTGGTTAAAGAGATCAAGGAAAACAACTCCTTGGCAAGGTAACCGTGTTTTTCAGACTCCTATGTGCCCTGTTCAAATGCTACTAAAGTCAAAAACTCCCCAGGGAATTAGGCAGATCAAAAAAACAAGGAAAAAAAATCAAATCCAAACCCAAAGCCTTGACCAAAGCGCATTTAAAATCCAACCACTATACACCTCATATTCTCTGGACCCAAGTGTTTTAGCATGAGAATCAGATTAAGGTGTACAAGGTCCCTTCAGCTAATTCACATATAGTGAGAGAATTCTGCCAACCATCAAGATTTCAACAGAAATATCACTTCTGTTTAACGTTATCTGAAAGAGCTATGGCTTCTAATATTGAAACATCAAAGGAACTGAATATATCCCAGCAAAACTATTAATCTTTAAAGGCAGAATAAAGGAAATATTTTCAACCCAATGAGAGATTGAAGATTTCTCTGTATTATCTCACTATTGTTCAATAATCTGTGTTCATTCAGGGGTTACAGCACATGCTTAAAATATTGAAGAAAAAGAAATTGCATTTCCACCATGGTAACAGTATGGATGCAATCGACTCTTGACTTTGATTCTTTTGAAGGGAAAAGGCTGAAAAATGGGGCTGTATTTATGGTAAAAGCAGTGCAAAAGTAGTTAGAGAAAGATAGGAAGAAAAAATGCTAGTGTTTCCCTTTTAAAGTGACATCTGATCTGGAATATAAAGATTCAATTATTATTTAGGAAGCTGTGTTCTCAACAAACCTTTTCCTAAACCTATAAAGGAAAAACACTCCTGCATTACATCAATAACTTTTATTTCACCATTTTTTTTGTGAATAATTTACTACTAGAAAGTGGTTGCTAAAAACATATATTAATATCAGAATTTCTTTTAAAAACTTCTAAACCTTTCTTTAAAAAAAATACATAGAATACAGGCAAATAAACTAAAGAGAAGAGAAGCAGTGGACAGAATTCACAATATCAAAAATTACTGACCTTGCATAAGCATTATGCACTATGTAAGAAGAAGGACTTGCTCCTCTTCAGAATAAAATTTTTTTTATGCAATACTCTTTCATTTCAATACTCATTTTTTTTAATGCAATACTCAATTCATTGCTCAATATATATGAGCAATGCTATTTTGGTCTTCTTAACTTCATCACCAAAATGTGAAATCTTATGCCTACTGTAGTCTTACATGTATTTGTGACTAGATTCAAATGATTCAGAGCACTTTTCTTATAAAAGTCAGGCTCTTTTGCAACATTTGCAATGACATTTCCTATGTCTAGATATTGCAATTACATTAGAGAAAGAGACTCAGGACTGACTAGGGACCCAAGATCTGAACCCAATGCACTCTTTCCTGCACTGTTGGCTTCAGCAAAGTCTTTGCACTATATCAAATTTCCAGAAATAAAAGATAACAATTAATGATTGGGATTAAATATATTTTTGTGACAATCAACAAGCTTTATGGAGCACTAAGATAAATAATTCCCAAAGAGGAAGAATTTCTACAGAGAACAATCTAGTCATAACCAAAGCTCCGAGCAGTATTGTTTCTCTGTGTTTCACATGTGTCACTGATACAAGAACTGATGAATACTACTGTGAAAAAGAAACTCAATAATATATAAAGAGAATTATTGTTCATGCCTCTTAGTTGTTCCTAAAGGTGCTAAAACAGACTACAGTAATACCTAGGCAGGTATCAGGGACACACAGGACTGCCCTCATTCAGAAATTCCATGGCTGAAGCCTGAGTAAAATACATAGACAAAATTTTTCTTTCAAAAAAATCCCAGATTTTTTTGAAAATCTGGGATCCCCTTCTTTCAAACCTCACTGAAGAGGTGATTTCAGAGCAGTTCTGAGATAACAGGCAGCAGTTAGCTATTTAGTTAATTAATAAATAAAAATCACATCAAATTAAATCACACCAAACCCAAATTATTATCTAAATCCATGATCTACAGGTTATAATCACAGTGTCAGTTAAAAAAAAAAAAAAAAAAAGGAAAGAGAAAAATGGGGACAAGGTAAGTATTGATAGGTATCCAAGAATCAACAAATACATTTCTACAGACAAAGAGTTCAAAATCAAAACAGATCATGAACATCATGAGCATCATGAACATCCATTTTCACTTTGACAGGATACAGGCTGCAGCCCACAGCCAAAATGTATTACATTAGAAACAATGGTTCTGCAAACAGCAGAATGAATGGAGATTGGTTTCCTTCTGTCTCTCTCTTTCTTGCTCAACTTCTGAGTTGAATTATACTAAGACATTCTGCTATCTTTGCCCTTCTCCTTATTAATTTTACTTCACAGCACTTGGCAGCATTCTAAAGACCACTATAGCAAAGAGGTCCCAAAGACACTATGCCTGCAGCACTTCACTGATCTCTTCAAGGTCATGCAGTAAAACACTGGCAGAATGGGCAAAATAACCTGACGTGAACAGCAAACACCTGACCTTCAAGGGTTCATGGTGAGCATTTTCCAAGGCTGGCCCCACTTGGTTTCAGACTGAGTGTCTTAATAAGAGGGATCAGAGGAAACCAGATAATGTCAAAATTGCCCTTTCTTAACTTCAAATGTGAAGATCAGAGATCAGGAGTTAACTGACAAAATGCTGCAGTGGATTTTGCATGGCCAGGTTTTGGTAGCAGGGGGGGCTTCTGTGAGAAGCTGCCAGATGCCTCCCCCATGTCTGGCAGCCCCAAGACAGATGTGCTGCTGGCCAAGGCTGGGGCAATTAGAAATGGTGATAGCACCTTTATGATAAGGTTTCTAAGAATAAGAAAATAAAAGTTGTGGCACAGATGTAATTGTGGCCAGAGAAAAGCAGAATGAGAACATGTGAGGAACAGCCTGACAGACACAAATACTTGTGGTAACCAATACCTGCATATGGGAGAGAGACATGGCACTTGGCTACTTACAGGGAAGTATTAACAACTCAACACACAGGAGTCTCCCAGCTTGATTCCAGCAGCAGGATGGAATATATGTTCATGAATCTGATTTCTTCTAGATTCCTCCAGGGATACTGAGCAAAACTAATTAAAACTACATCAAAAAAGTAATGGCATTCTTTCTCCACTAAATTCAAGTATGAATTTAATTCTCCAAATGCTGTGTCAATGATGGACTCTGAGGAGAATGTTACAACATCTCAGGGACTGCACATGGCATCTTAAGTATCTTCCAAATTGGCAAAATAAAGGATGGAAAAGGAATGTAGTTCCAAGCTGCATTAATTTCTAATCCTGTCCCTCCCCAGAAATCATCTAGCAAAGCAGACAACATCTCTACTTCAGTTTCATCCAGTGTGACAGCATATTTATGTGTTTAAAAGGTATGAAGATCATTACTTGTCACCATTCATTTTGGAACTCAACCACTTCTCCTACTTGCTGCTTTGAAAGTACACACATATCAAAAAAGCAGAAAAATAGATCAGCAACTCTATCAATTTATTCCACTTTGGATCCTAAGCATTGGAAGGGGCATGTCTGTCAACAGTTGTTCTACTGATGGAAAAGGTCAATGTGTACAAAAGGAGCAGTTGCTAACAGAGTATTGTCTGATCTTTCTGTCATGGGTATTTTTAATGTATCCTTCATAGGGAACCCACATTTAGAGAAATGGAAGGGTCAACTTAACAAAAGAAGCCAATTACAATTCTGGGTAAAGAAAAGAGGATTAGAACAAACAATCGAACTCACAGTTATGGTGGCAACATTGTGAAATTTTGTGCAATCTAGACAATGTCTTAAAACAGCAGTAGTAGAAGCAGACAAGCAATAAAGATGTTCATTACAATGAGGGGAGAAGGGTTTTGTTTGCAGTCTTTTTTGTGAGTTTCGTTTTTTTCTCCTAACCCTCTATTTTATACAAATGAAGCAAAAAAATTTCCAATTTACAAGACAGATATGTACAGTTCAACTACAGGGGAGATAGTATTCTGTGACCCTATAAAAAATTCCAGGAACCTTGCAGAATTTTTCCTTTGCAGCAGCACCTTGGCTTTATAATGTGAGTCAGATAAAACTCCTATGGGACCCAGCAGCTGCTCCTTAATATTCTGAAGACATTCAGATCACACTTAGTCAGGCATATAGCATGGAAAATATATATATTTTTAAATAGCTGTTTTCATAAGTCCATATTCAATAAGCAGCACTTTTGACCTTGAGAGCCAGCTAGCTATTCACAGAGTTTCACCCATGCTCAGGGCAAGACTGAGGTGAAGGTGTTCCTGTTCTTTGCCAAAGGGATTTGAAGTCCCTCAACAGCACTTGGTGCAACCTTTCACATCTCTGAAGTTACATGGACCTAAACATCTGGAACAAGACAAGTGTCACTGCATTCTCTTTGTTTTCTAACAAGCATGAACAATACATGCAAAATTCACTCCCTACCCTCTCAGGATTATCTGTCCTAGCAAAGATAAGGTTGTGTGCATTTGGTTGTCAAAAATTAAATAATGGGCTATACTGTATTTGTAGCCCATGCTTGCTGGAAGAACTGTGTGTAGCTCAGCCAGCCCAGCACTGGACCATGGGATGGTGGCATTCTGCCACTCACAATTTGTTTGGTTTGCTCTGTGTCCTGAGGTCCAGAGCCAGGTCAGGATGCCAATCTGACCAAGCTGTCTTGGTGGAAGCATGTGGTCCTGCACACCCATGTCCACATGCACTCAAAGCAAGCAAGGCTCTAAAATGGAACTGCATTGGACTTCAGGTCTGGGAGCTCTGATATGCTATAGTCTGCAAAAGAAAGAGCAGCTTTAAAAAAGTTATTTAGAGCTACAATGCAAGAAAAAAAATTTCCAAGGTAAGAAATAGACCAAAGAAAGGGATTTGGTTTTTTGATTTCAGGAACAAATAGGACGTTTATGGAAGACTTACTTTGTCCCAAAGGTAAAACTCTAATAAATACAACTTCAAGTTTTATTAGTCATGTAAGTTCTTTTGAAGAGCTTCATAACCAAACTTATGACAAACATTTATTTTAAAAGGCCATGCTCATGGTTTTCAGGGGCCAGGGTCTGAAATTCCTTGTTTGCCTGCTTTCCCTCATTTAAGTGTAAGTTGCAGAGTCAGCAGCGTGCCAAGCTGACAGAGTGCCAAGCTCCTTTCTGATGTGACAGTCACAAATCTTGTACGTGTCACATTTCTGAGGACTGAAAATATTGATATTCTGCAATTCTAAACAAGCAAATGGAGTAAATCACCAAACCTGACACTACAATGCTCTCAGACTTCTCTGCATACTTTTTCACACAATACAACAGCAGCCATTAAGAAACCATCACTGCCAGGCAGTGAGACATCAAAGCCTTGCTGCACGCTCCAAGCCTGGGATAATTTATTTCAATTAATAGCTGACATGCTGAGCTTTGCTGTTTCCAATAAAGTAGGTATCTATGACAAAAGATGTACTGATAAGGAGAAAAAGAAACAGGTAGTCCCTTACATCTCATTTACTGGAGTTCTACCATCATATTTCTGGTCTGTAGTGTTGGCAGCACCTTCTCACTCCAGGTCCTCTATTTGTTATGTTTGCCATGCATAAGCTGTACCTGTTGTCTCACAGCAAGCTGTATAGCTGAAATGAGGTGAAAGCTGTTATCTCTACCTTCATCACATGGACTTGTGCACCATTCATATCTATCCTGAGAACTCCAGCAGACATCATTTTCTCAGGCCTATGCCTTTGACCAAATCACATCATCTATACATCACTTACTGACCCACACTACTCTGCTCTAGCACATATGCAGTACTTGTCCTGACTTCCAAAGGCTGTATAATTTATTATGGCCTACTCATAACTTCTGATGTGCCCTCAACTGTTGATTATAAACTGTGTCCTTTGTATGATCTGCAGTCCTTGATTGCCACAATTAGTTTGCTATGTAACTTAGAAACACGCATGTCTCCACCAGCCACTGAGGAACTCATTTATGCTCCCTTACACTCTCCTGCATATAATACTCATGGAGACTTTACAATGACCAGGTCAGACCAGATGCTGGCTATTATGCTAATTTGTTTTAGAATGGTTTACAATGGAGATGATCTTCCAAAGATCATCTAGACCAATCCCCCTGCCATTGGCAGGGACATCTTCTTCACTGCAGAAATATCCTCCTCACATCCAATACAAACATACCCTCTTTTCAGTTTAAAACCATTGTCCCTTGAGCTGTCACTACATGCCCTGGTAAAAAGTTTCTCTTTTTCTCATAAGCCCCCTTTATGTGTTGAAAAGCTGCAGTAATATCTCCCCTTGGCCTTCTGTTCCCCAGACTGAACACTGGCAACCCTTTCAGCCTATCTTCACTGGAGTTGTGTTCCACCCCTCTGATCCTCTTCAGGGCCCTTCTCTGGACTTGCTGTAACAGACCCATGCTTTTCTTTATGGGCTCAGGGCCTCAGAGCTGGAGGCAGCACTTCAGGTAGGGTATTATCTCAACCTGCTGGCCACGCTGCTTTGGATGCAGCCCAGAACATGACTGGCTTTCTGGGTTGTGAGTGCACATTGCCAGGTCATTTTTAATTTTTTAGCCACCAGTACCTCCAAGTCCTTCTCCACAAGACTGTTCTTAACAGTTTGTAAATTTAATCTGACACTGCTTGTGTTGGACTCCATCTGGTCAAAGTAACCTCCTTTTTCATTCATGCCACACTCAGGACAAGAAAGATGTGCAACAGTACTGATGGCAGGGGATAAAACTGGTTTATCTTTGGGAAATGTGACCCAAGCAGACCCAGGACTGGAATGTGAACATGCTGAAGAAGGTCATACCTTTGCTGCTGAAAATTCCACTAAACCTGTCACATAAGCTCCATTTAGATTCAGTGGATTCAGAATTAATTAAGATATTTATCTGCTGGCAGGAGCACGTGAATCATCTCACCTTAGGGTGCTCATTGTTTGGTGCGGCAATGCCCACCTTGAAGCAGGAGGCTGCAGGCGAGGGCATGGGGCTGTTGGTTTATGCAACCCCTCTCTGGGGACTCTGCAGAGCACCCATCCCATCCACCAAGGACCTGCTCACACCTGGGCAAGGTCCAACAGCCTTCTGTGCTTCAGGCCCCTTCATCATGGTTGGGTACCTTGACCAGGACCATCACAGTATCTGGTGTTACCAAGAGGAGTGAGGACTTTGGGTACCACTGCTACAAGTTTTAACCAGCTACTAGAATTGAACATAGCTTCTACAACAACAGTAAGTGAGGTTTCAGGAAAGATTAACTGGCTTTCTGGTCTGCCTGCCCTGCTGTCAATACACTGTACTCACTGGAGTAAAAGGGGGCTTCTCACACACAGCTTGAAGTGAATGGTTTGTATTAAGTTTTAGTGAGAGGCAGAGAGCTAAACTACCTCAGGAGTACTTTGATCATGCCTAACTGGGGACTGCAAAAATTTTAAAAAATATTCACTATTCTTTTTCTTCGGGACAAGACCACACATTTCAGGTCTTTTTATTCCCCTCCACTCAAAACCAGAGAGACAGCACTCATGCCTGTAACAGACTTGACACAACCTGATACACACTACAATACTTGGCAACACAGAAAATTTCATCTGATTTTGTAGAAATATATTGTTTCTGACTCCTTCTTGAAAACCAGGTTTGACTCTGTGTTCTCACTGAGTAGCACAAGCTTGGGTATGCAGGCATTTCTTCCTCCTTGTTTCTCATCCATAAGCCTCCCCAAACTAGCTCAGCTTAGAAGGAATAAGAGGCTAAAAAGAGTAGGGCTTGATTTATGTTTTTTCCTCCCTTCCACCATTTGGTGCTGCTGTGGCATCACAAACCTTGGCTCTTTGTCTTTTTTTTATTAACGTAAATGTGATGGCCAGCCCCCAAACCATGTGATCATTCTTTACATCTGAAAAAACTCATCTGCACACATGAGACAAAGTGCCTAGTTGATCTAAAATCACTCCTGGGGTGTATATCAGAGTTACCTCACCCTCAGGATAAAGCCAGAAAGCACTTACATAGGTTAGAAACAAACTTAAACAGGGCACACACCAAAACAGGACTCCCACCATCAGTGACCACTGCTGGCTGTGTACAGTGACAGGAGTGTGATTTCCAACCTCATGCTGCCAGTTTTGGGTATTCTGAGTACCATGACTTGGGAGTCAGGAGTCTGTGAGGAGGGAACCAGAGACCCCAAATGCTTTGGAAGCCAATGATGCACGGGTGCATGCTCCAGTTCCTAGGCTGGAAACAACACACCTGACATGAGGCAGCACTGCTTGTAGATGGAGGAGCAGGGTGTGGGGCTCCCTCCTGAGCAGTCCCTTCCTCCTGGTGATCTTGAGCAAATACTGTGCTTCCCTTACACAAGAAGCACTATTCTACACTACCCAGCCAGCTGGGATGTCACAGAAAGCACAGGTAGCCCTGTGTTCTCCACGGAAGCCCTGGTGTGACCACCGGGAAATTTGTCTTCAGCCTCAACCAGGAGATGCTCCACGTGGCTTCACTCACAGGAGCTCCATGGAATATCCACTCAGCACAGACAAACACACAGCTTTTCTCTTGGATATGTGTAGGAATGGCAAACAAAACCTACTTTTTAATAGGAAATTCAGCCCTTCTTCCATACGATCAACCACCCCCTGACAAATTTCAAGCCTTCGTCAAAATACAAAGAAGTTATAGCTACTCAAAGTCAACACATTTATCAAGATCAGAAAACAAACTTTTTTCTCCCTGCTTTATTCCCAGAAATTCCTGACATTTTCCGGTCATAATTTTTCTAAAGAAAATAATTAAAATAATATGGCTTAGGGCAGATATTCATCTTAGAAAAACTCATCCCAAGCTGTCAAAGTGTAGCACAGTCATCAATCTTGAGGGGGGAAAAAAATAAAAGACAAAGAAAAAGGAGGAAGTGAATGAAGTCTTCATAAGAGATGTCATCCCTAAGAATGCTCAGTGGGACTATGAGTGGACCTGAGCTGAGCCAGTCCTTCCTTCCAAGACACACTGGGTGGTGTTTGGTGGGTGGTGCAAACCGCATGGTGGGTGCTGTGCCAGCCAGCTCCAGAGTGTGCTGAGTGGTGGCTGCCCTCAGGGGCATGGTGGGCAGCACTTGAGCTCTCTCTCCAAGCACAGAAGTAGAAAGATAAAATCCAGGCCATGTAAGTGAATCAAACGTAGCTTTAAAAGCAAATGGATATGAGAAATAATCCTACAGATACTTCTAAAGAGCACTGCAACTGTTTGTCCAGGTGCTTCCCTGATCCATCTCCACCACAGACCCCCATCTGCTTTGTTGTGACACAAGGGTTTACCAGCACTCTTCCAAGAAAAGTGCATAACTGTGCCATGGCTCCATCTCCAGCAATACAGACAGACCCCGTAAGACTCACAATAAAATCCTTATCTCATATCCCACAGAACACCTTTATTTCCCCCTTGTCCTCACCCTTCTCTCTACCTATAAACACATGAAAATCATGAGTGTAATCTTGTATAAAGTTGAAAAAGACCACTATGAAGTGCTGATCACATTCCAAGATTCAGACTTTGTAGATTAAGACTGAATAAAATATGCACACATTCGCACACATTCACACACATCCACACAAACTAAGAAGCTGAACGTGTACACCTTTAACTGAAAACTGCCTTCATGTCTTGCTTCCTGCCGGGATACAGTTCTAAATGCTGTAAATCTAAGTAGAAAAACCTGCACTACTAACAAATATACATCAGTCTCAACTTATTCTACTCCTCAGGCATTGATGCTTTTGCCCTTTAAGGTTAATCATTTAAGAAGACAATATTATGACTTTTCAGAGCACTGTATATTACAAGAAGAGTTAAAGAAAGAACTTCACTGAAAGCCCTTGATGAAACATTCCTCTGAAAAAAAACCCAAAATCAATAAAACCTTTGAAGTGTTGTTTTGAAGTACAACTGGTCTCATTTTCTGATGTGCCAGCATAAAACTGACTTCTGAGCAACTTCTAAAGAAAGAAACAAGTAGGAATTGTCTCATATGAAATGAAAGCCAAGATAAAAATCAGTAAAAAATGTATACAATCTTTTAGATAAATGCAGCTAACAATTTCAAAAATTAATGACAGAGACAAATTCTTGAACTCAATGAGGCTTCTTGAACTCAATGGGTTCAGCATCTACCTGGAATTTTGGATTGGGGAAAGATTTGAGCTTCCTGTTCCCAGGATCCTGACAATTGTCTTGGAAAGAGAGTTTAAGTGCTCTCTTTGTAGTGCCTGCAGCCTCCCCTGCTTTCCCACCAGTGCTGGTGTGGCTCAGGAAGATGACATGTACCCCACTGGAGAGGGCACACCCAAGTCCACAGCTGCAGCAGACTTGGAAGTCTGTCTGTGCTTAATAAATGTCAGCTTTTAATAGCATGCATCATTATTGTTAATTGTATTCAAACCCAGCAGGGCCCAAGCCCATGTTGCATTAATCAATTTGTACAAAAGCTAACAAGCTTTAGCCTCCACATGTGCAAAAGCAGCCTGCATACCTGGCACAAACCCAAGGAAGCTGCAGCAAGGTAGGAGTCAGCCTCTTCCCACAGGCAACCAGCAGGAAAACAGGACAGGGACAAAACAGGAAAAAAGCAAATGGAGTCGCACTGCACCAGCAGAGGTTCAGACATCCAGAAGAATTTCTTCACTGAAAGGGTTGACAAACATTGGAATGGACGGCCCAGGGAGGTGGTGGAGTTGTGAACACCTTGGAGGTGTTCAAGAAATGACAAGATGTGGCACTTAGTGTCATTGTCTACTTGACATGGAGGTGTTCAGTCACAGGTTGGACCTTGATCTTGGAGGTCTTTTCCAACCTTAATGACTCTGTGATTCTATGATTTGCACCAATGATCTCCTTATCTATTAATTCAACCCTTGACTAGAATGCTATGATATCTGTAGAATTGTATAATCTCAATTGATCCTAACCAACTATTAATAATTGCAAAAACTACAAAGGCTACTGGAGTAATTTGGAACCACTAAATGAAAATACTACCTGATAGGGCTTCAACCGACTTTGTCACCCTTCCTTATACAGAATCTGTTAAGTTACAATGAGAAATTGACAGTGTCCAGCCCTTCAGAATTTTTTTGTCCATCTCTTCAGAATGTTTTTCTTCATAATTTCAGCAACATCTACCCATATTTCCAGGACTATCATAGCACTTATGGGATACTTAGAAGTAACAAAGTAATGTTTTAGCTGATTAAAACATCACCACATTTTCATGTTGCATTGGGGAGAAATGTTATTGATTTAACACGGTGTTTTTAGGCATGTCACTCCCCTAATGCATTTTCACCATTTTCACACAACTGCTCCTTTTTTTTTTTTTTTTTTAATACCGTGATTTTTTTTTAATGTAGTAAAGTTACCAAGTTATCAAGTACTATTGTGAGATTGCTACTCAAAAGGCACTCCTGGAGCAAAGGTTAAAGCAGTCAGGAGAGGAGACTTCCTCCATTTCCCCTCAAGCATCTGTCAAGAGGTGAATAATCCACTCTGACCACTTCCAAGGGACCATGGGCAATGCTCACAATTGCCCCTAAGTATGGAGCACTGCCCTGTTCATGTCTCACAGCTCTCACCTCTGAAGCCGTCTGCTGAAGAGCTGCTTCCACTCCCCTTTTGATGTTCAAAATATTTTTTCCTTTTTAGACATAATTCAGCATCACCCCCACACAGCAAAGGTGTGTGCAACCTCAGAATTAAATAATTTTCAGTACACCAATGGGCTGGCAGCATTGACACATCCATGGCACCCCAGGCTTATGATGATACACAGTGTCCCTCTGTCCAGCCAGACTTGTCACTCTGACCTTCAGGCAAACACTAATATCAGCAACTATTAATTTTGCCAAGTTCATTATGCATTAAGTGTTCTTCTTGAAATTATTATCGTTTGTAATCTTGCACTGTATAATGTTATACTCAGGATTCTATTATTTTCAGAATGGTGTGGGATCAGACTTTGAATACCATTATTACAAAACCAGAATAGCTATCTTTATATTTCCTCAATTTGGAGATAAATAATTGCAAACGATAGCGAAGAAACAGATGGGCAAACACAGCAAGCAGAAGCAGACATGGTCTCTGTTTAAACTGTCTCTGACTCATGCCACCAGAACACCACTTGTGCCAAAATGAGACAACAACCCACTCTTCCATGAGCTACAGGATTTCATGCAATCAGGCAAAATGATAGGAGTTATGCTGATATTATCATGAAGTGTCAACGTTTCTAATTAAATATGTCACAATTTCATGTGAAATATTACAGGGCTAATTTGAAAAGAGAAGTGTCCATGCAAGCAGTCATGGACTCAGTAAGATCTCCAGGTTCATGTAGATGACTCTGTGCCTTCAAAATGATCTTTAAATGCCTCATATTTTAATGATCTCTAAATACCTTTTAACACCTTCTGCAATACTGGAGTGTCCTGGTAGGGTTAATGGGAAACAGCTATTCTGAAATAATGTGAAAGCCCTCTCACTATCTCTGTTCCAGCTTGTCCTTAATAATAGGTCCAGACTTCACTAACTGTTTTTGTGTCTCAGAACAATTCCTAAGATATTCCAAATACTCAGTCTGATATGTGTGGGTGATATAAGGGATCTCATTGTCTTTCACCCTTTTTCATGCTTCTGTGCGGAAAAAAAAAAACTGGCTTGATGCCTTCATTAATATTTTTGAGTTCACTAATAAATGCTATGAAATACAGCATCAAGTGAGAGGGAAATAAATGAACTTTCTGAGCCACTGGCAACTAGTTTTGAAAGACCACATAGATCTGGTGAGCTCCCAAAAAAAAAGAGAAAAAGGAAAATACGGCCTCTGTTTTTCAAAAATAGAGTTAACAAGTACCTGGAGAGCAAAGCAATGTGCCTCTTACCCTTCCAAAGGCAGGCAGCTGAGTCCCCAGTGCTCCACTTAACCCACAGGGTGAACATACCACTTGGGTGTCGTATTGAAAAAGCACCAAAAGAACAGAAAATTGACAAACTATACATGGGACTGTGACCAAACTGTGACATGGAAGAACAGCATTTTTCTGCATCATGACTGTTTTTGCAAAAGCAATAAAGAACATGGAAGTTCATTTGCAATGTAGAAAATCACATCCAAAGGGACAATACTATGTCCCCAAAAGAAGTGCTCCACATGAAGTATTTGGCTTTATTTTTAGCCCATTTATTAATATACAGAGAAGGACTATCAATGAACACCTAATCAGAATTTTACCTTCTTGAGCTACAAAAACCAGCAAGTCTGTCATTGCAAACCATCTGTTAGACACAGCTGGCAACTCCTCTGCTTATAAATCTGATGCTGCCTTTTACGAGCCCTTGCTGAAGTCATGATGATGAGGTTGTTACTTCATAACTGAATAATGCAGTTTTATAGCTTACAAATTCCCTGCTGAATAGCTCGAGGTGAACTTGTGGAAAGCAGAGGGAGACAGAATGGCTGAAGAAGACAACTGCTGCAGAAATCTGCCATCCCACTGCCCAGAGGCAACTTCATGTTCTTTCTCACCAAAGGCTGACTATGCCGCTTGAGAAGGCACTAGAAATTTGAAAAATATTTCAGGATGCAAGACAAAAATGGTGCAATGTGCTTTGTCCCTGTTTTCTGCATTGCTTTGAGAGTAGGAAGAGAGCATTCAGAGGCTGTGCTGTGTTTGGCTCACCAAATAACATTTTGCTCTCCAGATTTATTTCTGTTATATTTCTGAGTTACAAACCCAACATTTCTGCAGGTCAGGTATGGGCTTCTAGAACTTCTTGGATTGCAAAACCACCCTACTACATACAATTTCTGTTCAGAATAGGAAATGAGGGTTCTGGAAAAAATACTAGCAGAGAAACCCAAATTATTTATAAAGAAAAGTAAATACTTCATTGCAAAAGATAAAGAAGTGAAACTGCAATACAGCATTGCAGCAGAGAAGTGTATGAATTTGAATGAAACGCTACAGCATAAGAGGGAGAAGAATTCACAGAGAAACACAGTAAAGAAAATTATTACAAAGCATAAAAGATTAAACTGTATTTCTATGCTACATGTTAACCCCTAGGGTACTTAAGGCTATATATTGGCAGACAGTGTGCCTAAACAAGAGTCTGAAGAAAATTATTTCTGTCAATGAAAGGCAGATTTTTCTGTCAGCAGTGCTGAAGTAGCCATTTTATTCCTTGCCAAACTACAGATTGCTTTGAAAGAAAAGAGGTTTCCTTTTTATTATGAGGACTCTAAACCAGTTACAGCTGTGCCACAAAACAGATGTGGGACTGCAGAAGTGGAGTAAAGTTCACTGGATCAAATGTAAAGGAAATAATTATGATACAATACACTATTCTGGAACCTCAAGTCAGTGCAGAAATGCTGACACTTTTAATGTGGGTTCCCCCTTCCCAATCCCATGATCTGCTGACAAATGCAAGCACCGTTGAATTGCATTTCCCCATTCCTGAAAGGCACTGATGCTGCTCCTGCTGCTGGGATGGTCTGAATTTTAATGCTGCCCTTTCACAAGAAGAAACAGACAGTAATTCTTATGATGGTGTCCTGCACTTCCCTCACATAATTTCCTTCACCTTTTTCATTTACTACAGTCAAAGCGAATACCTGCAAACAGAGAAAAGCACTCTTCCTTTTCCATTTTCCATTTTCTATTTTCCATTATCTTGTTGGGTATACCCCATGTATTATATAGAATACTCATTCACTGTGTAATCAGAGTACTTATTCACAGTCAACACTCCAGGAATCACCAGAGCTCAAGGGAACATACTGGAGCTATCTTTAAATTAGCTATCTCAGTATTGATAGCAGGGTAGCAATCATAGCACAGCACATCACAGCACGCCGAATATTGCAGCTCCTTGAAACTTAACACAGGTATTTCTAAGAGAGCTACAACCTCAGCAGCACTTGTAATGAGGAGTTCTTTTATTTTTTTTTTCCATATTTACTGTAACTATTTTAAGTTTACAAATGAAGAAGGGAGAATAATGAAATAACGAGAAGAAAGGATGAAAACCAACATGAATTAGCTGAAGGGAGAAAACAAAAAAAATAGGCTTCTTCATCCCTTAAGTCATTCAGATTATTAAGTACTATTTTTACCATATTACCAGGTAAAACAATCTTTTGGCCTAGATCTGCTCAAATTGAAGTCAACAGCCAAAAATTAAAAAAAAACCAACCAAACAAACAAACAAAATGAATGGGATAACAACATCAGGTTGACTGACTTCCCAGGGCTGGGAACTACATAGAAATGTGATGACAAATGATAGGAAGTTTAGAAAGTCATTACTTTTATTAAAACTTAGGACTCTGAAAGAAGCTAAACTTGCAGTTACGTAATGGAGTCTTACACACTTGCTTAAATTCTCCCAGAAAACCAAGAAAGCATATGCTTTCTTTCAGGTGAGAGAGGGATGACTTTTCAGGTGACTGAGGCCTGGTCAGTAGAATGAATAGATATATGGGAGGCCCTCAGTATGATGCAAGAAACATCTAAGTCTATTTGTTTCTTCAAGATAAGCACATTTCCAAGCTATTAGTGCTGGGAAATTGCCCACATCTGGAAATTCATATCAGGCATCACGTACACAACAGAAAGAATATCAGTGAATTGACAACACAACTTGCAAAACAAACTTAGAAATTTCTTACTGGTCAGCCTTGTTTGACTTAAACCACTACCTCAGTGAGCCAGTGTTCTGGATCAGAAATCTTCACCCAAGGGAGTATAATGCAGACAGATGAGCTGTCAGTCAGTTCCCTCTCCTTCTGTTTTGAGACATTTGATCTACCTACTTTTCTTAAAGAAATATCCCTACTGATGCATTTTCAATATCTCATTCACCTTATCTTCATTTTCACCCACGTTGTTTCCTTAGCTAGATAACTTTAATGATCAATATGTTATGAAGCCAAGAATTATCAGAGTATATTATGAAATATCTGGAAGACTTCAATAATGCTACTGGAAAAGGTTGTTTGAATTATATTCCAAAACTTGCACAATGCCTCAAAATTTGTGTAAACCTATATTAAACTGAAAACTCTTCTCATTCCACTGGATTACCACATGTCACAGGTCTTGTGCAACTGAAGTAGAGATATGGAATAAAAATGAGCCCAAAAGCCAAAGTCTATCATAAAAGATTTAGTTTTAAAAAAAATACTGCTATAAATACCCATGAAAAGCATTCCTGGCAAGTACTCACCAGAGGGAGTGCCACAGATCTAGGAAGAGATACCAAAGATGGATGTTGAAACTTAATTTTCTAAGAGATATCAGTTTTTTAATCTCTGTAGCCTCTAGACATAGAAAATGAATTTGATCATGTAAAAAGATGGTGATCAAAAGCTTGGATAGTCATAAAAATGTTCTGGGGGAATGGGATAATACTGAATAACACAATATTCCATATAGTCCTATGGTCTGTACAGCTTTTTATCAATAAAAAATCTACTTACCTAAACACATCCAGAGCAAATATTCTCCCCAGCTTCACCAAAGCCACTCAGCTGAGGTCCATGAGTTAAAACAAATGCAGAAAAAGGCAGGATTATGTTACTCACTGCAATTCATCATTTCTGAACTACGCTAACAACATCCACTTGCAATAAAAAAAAAAGGAAATATCTACATAGACTGTTAGTGGTTAGCTTTTTTATATAAAATTATCCTTCTCTTTTGGAGAAATTAGTCTTTTTTAAATTAATGCAGCATATTCTTGGGTGAATATGTCCTCAGAGAACAGTAACATTCGAAATAATTATGAGCCATCTTAATTAATTAAAGCTGGTTTTCCAGCCACTTAAGTTTTTAATCTATTGCTGTGCTAGCCAACTGAAAAGTGACACACTGACAGTAAGGAACTGATTCTATCACCACCAGCACTTTTTGAAAAAGCCAAGAGCCAAACATTGGCTTGTCCTTGGGCAAGAATTCAAGTCCAGGAAAAAAGTCAAACTAAACCTGGTAAAAGCAGTATCTGATGAAAGACCTGACTATTTGTGTACTACTGACTCTTCCCAAAGCCCAGTTTCAGGAAGACATGTCCATACTGGCACAGGTAACAGGCCAGGAAGAGATCAATGTGACAAGCACACACAAAAGACAACAGAGCCAACTTAACCTCTCTGCAATGTGAGGGAACAAAGACATGATTTTCCTTACGTCTTTAATTTTGGCTTATCTTTAAAAAGGCTTTTCAGAAAGAATAGTGCTCACATGCTCCAATTCAAGGCCACATTCTCTCCAAATAATGTTAAAAATTTTGGCCAGGAATAACTATACTGTGGCTCTGCTTCTATAAATGCCACTGCATAGAAATACAGGATAATACCTAGTGGATGAGAGAAGTAAGGTTCCTGCAATGGCACCTACAAAAACAGAGCATGCCACAGTACAAATCTTCTGGACCAAGACTTGTGGGGAATGGTGCTGGGAATTTTCATTCATTCAAGAAAAATAAAAAGTATCAAATACAAGATACCAATGGCTCAAGAAAATTTAACTAATTTCACAGACAAACTTTAAGACCCGTGTGTGTGAGGATTATTTAGTTTTGTCCAGCTCTGCTGGACCTGATCTTCATCAACAAGGACTGATCAGAAATGTGAAGGCTGGGGGCAGCCTTGGCTGCAGGACCATGAAATGGTAAAAGTGAGGCTCCTGAGAAGATGAAACATGGCAAGCAGTAGGATCACAACCCTGGACTTTGAGAGAATAAACTTTGGCCTATTAGGAGATCTACTTGGCAGAACTTCATGGGGTATCATCCCAGAGCAAAGAGGTGTTCAAGGGCTGGCTGACTTTCAAGGATCACCTCCTCCAAGCTCAAAATTTGTCCATTCCTAAAATGCAGGAAGTCAAGTGCAGGTGGCAGGCAACCTCCATGGATGAGAAAGGTCCTGCTCAAACATAAAAGGAAGAGTATAAGAGGTGGAAGCAGGGACAGCAGAAATGCTGAAACAGCTTGAATGTGCAGGAATGGAGTTGTGAAAAACTAAAGCCAATCTGGAGTTTGATCTCATTACAGGCAACAGCAAAAGCTTCCACAAGTATATCCACAACAGAAAAGCTAGGGAAAATGCAAGTCTGCTGCTGAATAGGAATTGAGATCTGCTAACAAAGGAGAAGGAAACAGCTACATTTTCTAGCTATAAACAGATGAAGCATAGTCTAGGTCAGTGGACAGTGAGTGTGACTGAAAACTGTCAAGCTCACAGGGCCATGGTCAGTGACATGAAATGCAGACAAGCCTGAAAGCCAGTCACCAGTGGTGCACCCTATAGTTCATACTGGCATCTACCAAATACTGCCTAGTATCCTCATTAATCACCTTGATGATGGAGGAGAGTGCAACAGAAAGTTTGCAGATAATACAAAACTGGGAGGAGTGGCTGATACCTCGGGATAGATTTGCTGCCATTCAGAGAGACCTCAAAAAAATGGAGAAATTGGCTGACAAGGACCCCATTAAGTTCAACAAAGAACCTATGAGGAAATAATGCCAAGGACCAGGAAAAAGTGATCAAACAACTCAAAAGCAGCCCTTTAGAGAAGGTCCTGGGGGTCCTGGTGAACACCTAGTTCAACATAAGCCAGCAATGCATCCCTGTGACAAAGGCCAACAGCCTCCTGAGCTCCATCAGGCAGAGCACTGCCAGCTGCTGGCCCTGCCCCTCTGCACAGCACTGCTGAGACACACCTGGAGTGCTGTGCCTAGTTCTGGGGTCCTTAGTTTTAGGGAGACATGGACATACTGAGAGAATCCAGCAAAGGTACACAAAGATGATTACAGTCTTGAAGCACCTGTCATATGGTGAGAGGCTGGTTCTGCTCAGCCTAGAGAAGGAAAAGCTCTTATCAATGAATGCAAATACCTGATGGGGGTGTAAAGATGAAGCTAGAATCTTCTTGCTGGTGCACCATCAAAGAAAAAAAGGTAATGGGCACAAACTGAAATGCATGGAACTTCATTTAGACATCATAAAAAACTTAGTCTCAAGAATGGTAAAATTCTATAAAAGGCTGCTCACAGAAAGTGTGGAGCTTTATCTTTACAGATATTCAAAATGCAGCTGGTCACAGCCCTAGGTCATCTGCTCCAGCTGACCTTGCTTTGAGTGGCCTTGGTGATTTCCAGAGGTGCCTTCTGACCTCAACTATTCTGTGACTACAGTTCTGTTTCTCCTAGTATCCTGATAGTTGCCTTCCTACAGTACGAAAATACACAGCATTTTAAGAGTACAACAGTACAAAGTGCATACATGTTTGCATGCATACAAGCAGTCTACACAAGCAGAATAGCAGATGCCTTTACAGGCTTGCAATATTGTGTGGAAGTTGTACCACAACCTCTGTTCTTCTGCCAAGAGAGAGAACTGACCCAAGTTCCTACACAGCAGAAAAGCAGTGTATTCATCATTTTTCAATCAAATGAAAAGAGAGAAAGTGTGATGAGCATGCTGCAAAGATCAGGAATGTTGGGAAGCAAGCACCAGCCATCAAACCACATCTGTACTCCTGGTGTATCATTTTACACTGCTCATGGCTGGAATGTGCTGCAGCAGCATGGCCCACTTGGCAGCTGGAGTGTCAAACCCAGTGCCTACATTCAGCTGGCTGCCTTTTCCCAGGGCAGCACAAAGAATGGCTGGCTGAGCAGCCAACCCTCCTCCCACACCAGCTCACAGGCTTCTGGGCTCTTCTGCCTGGCTCTGAGGGAGCAGATGAGAAGAGTTTGCTATTTCTGGGGGTGAGAGAAAGAGGGAATTATCTTTGGTTGCCATGGGGTGGGCAGCAGACCTAAGGAGGGAAAAGGTGTGAGTGGGTTGATGCTGCCTGCTGCTGCCTTGGGGTGGTGGGAAGGCAGGCTCTTGTGCAGGAAGTGTGGATACAGGAAGATGCTGTTAGAAGAGTGGGTGATGTTTCAGGTGGAGAAACAGGGAGTGGCCCTCTCTGGGATAACACAGAATGGATCCAGCTGTCGAGATCACTCTGCTCAAGTGCATCTCCATAAATTCTTTCTAACAGCACTAGTGATGAAATGCCTTGTTTCTAGTATCCCAGTCCTGTGCTATTCAATTTCCCACCTTCCCACTTCAGGTGTGAGCACATCACTGCCCTGCCCTGGTCGATGCCCTGCTTCTCTGCTACATGCACAACTGCAGCCACTGCCATGCAACCATGCATGCAAGATCACAAGGATGGAGCTACCAGTCTGGCAGGGCCCTTCCAAACCTGTGCATTCCTTCCTTATGTACTCTTTGACATGATATTGCTTAAGCACCTTTGGTGCTTTGCCTGAATCCTGTAAACAGGAAGATTCCTGCAAATATGAAGAAGAGGCATTAGTTTTTTCTCTACCAATTAATAACTTTTACTGGCAGTTTCCTGTTCCTCTCAAGTCAATTTTTCAGGTTAAGTTTACTTTACTATAGCTATGCAAAATTATGAGGTACTTTTCCACCAATGTATATGAACTTACCTAGATACATGGACATATGAAGTATCAGACAGAAGGGACACAGCACCAGAATTCATATTAAAATATAGTTGGTAACTTGATTAACCCAAGAGAGAATGTGTTGGACATGGACAATCAAGAGGAAAATGTATTTGAAGCTCAGATTCTACACACTCACTGGGCCCATGCTAACCTCACCACTCCTACTCTGGCCAAATGCATAACTCTGCTTTCAAAACAAAGGCAAATTCTTAAGTCAACTTGCTCATAAGACAGACTCACAAAGCTAATTCCCCAGAGAGTCTGAAGTGAGGTGTCCATCTGCTTCTCTCCACTGGAGATACACTTCCACAATGATAAACAGCTGCTGGAAAAACTTTGAAAGACAGTAACTGAGAACAATATAAATTAAGACAAGTTATATCAGAAAAGTCACTACAAAACCCCATGCATTTCTGATAACAAACCAAAGGGCCTGCCCAAGATATAAAGACCCTCTCCAGCTAGTAGCCCTGTAATGGCACCCCTAATCCCCTATGATCCATAGCTCCAGGGAATATTTTCTACCCTGCAGGAAAATTATCCATCTCTAATAGCTGCAGGATGCTAGACAGATGGGGAATTAAGGCCACACACTAAAGACATTGAGTTTTATGTGGCTATCTTTCTTGTTTGTCAGTACAACTGTTATGCCAGACAGGGGGATATGGCTTCAGCTGTCAGGAAGGGGAGAGTCCCTACAGGAGGTGTCTGGAAACAGCTGGGAAACCTCCCCACACTTTCTTTACCCCATGATAAATCAGCAATAAAACAATGCTTTGTAAACGAAGCAAATACCTGGATTTAGTGTGGGCTTTCTTTCCACTGACCCTTGCAGTATTGTACAACGATGGGAAAGTGCCACAGAGTTCATTTTACATCAGGGGAACAGGCAGTACTTCTAATGGCAGTAATGGAAACTAAATCCAAAGCTGCAACACTGGCTCCATGGCTATCTAAGAAGTTTTACCATTAATATAATTGAAGCCAATTTAGTTTCTCTGAGTCCTCCACATTTCTTTCAGCCTCTTTTTTTTTGGTATGAATTTGCTGCTGCTTTTTTAAGATGTGGAAAGTATTGATTAGATTAGATTAGATTCCTCTTAGCAGTACCCATTTCTCTTTTACAAAAACACTCACTATATACCAGGGAAACAAAGACCACTTTTGCACTTTTTAATTCAGGAGTCCTAAGGTGGATATAGAGAAAGATCAAGACTTTGAGAAGCTGAGAAAATAAAAAAAAAGCCTGAAATTCAAAACAATAGCCTGCAAAAATTGATTAATTGCTTTTGCTTGTATTTAAACTGGCAACATGCATGCACAAAATGCAAACATTCTCCATGATATCCCCAGAATACACTGTCTCCTGGATCCACTGGAGTCAATTCTAGGAGCACAGAGCAGAAAGATAACTCAATGCCTGTAATCATTCATGTTGAGGCCTCTGAAGTGAGGCATGTGGCCATGTCAGCATCACTGTGCCTTGATCATGATGTAGCACCTTTCCTGTTCTTTTCTGTCTTATAAAATATTCATTACTTTTTTCCTATCCTATCACTAACTTCTGCTGGAAGTTCTCTCACATGGTTGACTCCCTCACCTCATCTTTGATCACTCTCAAAATCTGCCCATGACTTTCTGTTCCCACCATCTTAATAATTCTGCCTTCATGTCTCCAAACAGTGCAGTCCCAGTGCCAAGCACTCCTTCAGCTCCATGGACCTGCCCCCTGGCACTCTGATCCTTTCCAAAGTCATTCTGTTGGTTTAACACCATTAACATTTACAGAAAAGTCATGGGACTATTACTTGAATATGGGCTTTGCCAGAAGCTCTGGATTTGGCTCACTGAGATTATACACCTCCAGCAGAAACCAGCTCATGGATTTAGGCACAGTGCCAGAACACTAAACCTGATATGTGGATAAAAGTTATTTCTTGAATTAGTGCCACAAAGGGCACCGACTTCTCTTGTCACCACAGACAACCCGACCAAGCTCTCTCCTTACTCCAAACTCAAAACCCAAACAAGCAAAAAAACTCAACCCAACCAAAATCAAACCAAACCAAAGCAGATCTTTGACAAGTCAAGAACTGTTCTCAAAGACATCTGTCCCTAAAGGTAATACCATACCTTTGAGCAACATTGAGCCACATCATACCAGCAGGAGCTAATTAATTTCCGGTCACCACAGTGCTTAAAGAACATTGCAGGGAACAATCCTTACAGAAGGAAGCCCCACTCCATACCTGCCCAGCACTTAGGGCAGGGCCATCACTCACCATCACTTGGAAAAGCAGCAGTGCTCACCACCACCTCTCATCACGGGCAGAGAAATAAAGCAATTCAATTTGGCTCATGCCAGGATGCACATGTGATGATGGCTTGATCTGCCTGCATCCAGCATCATATGTTATCAAATACAGTCAGTATGCTACAGACTTTTCAAAAGCCACAATGAGGAGACAGCATGTTCTTCAATGATAGATGACCCTAAACAAGCTCATACATAAAATTAGAAAACATCTGTAGAACTGCAGTTTCCATTCTGCCATGGAAATGAAAGGAGGAGGATTATTATAGCAGCAATTGTTAGGGCTGCTATATCAAAGGTCAATATGCAATTACCTACATCCCTCAGTACATACACACAGAACAAATAGCAAACCATTCCCATTTCAAGAGCTTGTAACTCCTCCAGACATGTCATGTAGTATACAAATCTGAGCCCAAGAGCACTCACTTGTCATAGTAAAACTAGAAGGTCTATTTGTAGGTATATTTGAAGTTGAGAAGGGCTTATAAAACCTGGGTACATTTTCATGTCAGCTTGTTCCACACACTTCAGCAAAACAGCTTTTATTTTTTCTTACTGAGAAATTCTGCACCCTATTAACCTTTTTTTCTATTGTATCAGGAACATGAGCACAGCAACATTATTCGCTTGTGCAGGAACCAGAGGCCAGACTTTGAACAGGGACTGATCCTTGTCATTGATCCTTTCACCCTCAGTACATTTGCAGAATGTAACCAACTTACAAACCACATTCCTACAGGATTGAAATGTCTTCCCACAGTAAAAGGTGAACTACTTTACTACAACAAAAACTTTAAACTTGCATTGTCCCTTTAACATTGCAAAAGCTTCTTCTGAAATCAAAGCCATAATATCTATTGGTTTCAAGACATTTTTAAAATTGCTGAATGTTTTTGATTGTGATTGGAGAAAATGAAATTATTTTATTTTACATAAGAGCTTCAACTTCTAAAAATATTATCTAGGATGAAATGATATACTAGTTCAATAAGATGCTCCACTACAATGCCCCACAAGAATATCAGTGAAATTTTGGGTGATGAACACTGTAATATTGAACATTGTATAAGACTGAAGGAAAAAATACGAGGGAATCTTCAGTGCATTAAAAGCAATTACCAACTAAACTAAGATCAGTGATGTGACAAAGCACAACATAGGAATTATTTTGCTTGCTCGCACTGCTTCCAAGTTCCAAACAGAAACTTGGAGCTTCTGAATTTCATGACCTTCTACTATAATTTGCTTAGTTCACAGCAAAACCTTGCAGATAAATTTATCAGTATAGCTATTTTGATGGCATAAAACTAGTCTGATCTGTTGCAATTCATTCTGTTTCAAAGCAACAATACACCACAGATCAGACACTGACACTATCTCAACCAAAAATGTACATTTACTCTTGACACCAAACATGGTATTTATTTTTGAATGGCAGTTGTAGTTAGGTCATTATACAAAACTACAAGAAAATAAATCTCCAGTTTTTCAACACCATCACACGACAGCTTGGTGTCGATGGCAAGCTTTCTGAGAGTGCACTAAATCCCACTGTCTCCTCTTGGACACTGAGCCACTGACCATAACTCTTTGAATGCAACCATCCAGACAATCCCTTTTAAAGCAGCCAAACTCCTCTTCCGCTCTACTTATGCAGACCTAGTATTTACTACTTTCAAACCTCCTCTGAGCTACCTGTATTTGCCATCTGCATAGAAGTTCACAGCAAACTATTATTACAGAACTATTGTTCCCCCATAATTATCAGTTTAAGAAGAGAAAGGGCAACTCGTATCAGGAACTCAAGCCTCTTTAAGTTTTTAATGAGGAAGGAGAAACAACCTAGGAAATTAATGTGGAACTATATTTTGATTTCCAGTTTATGTCCGGCATCTTTTGCCTTCTAACGACTGTTTCTACACTAAAAGAGAAGATACAAAGGCCTCACCTTAGTCTACTGCCTAAATGCATTAGGGATAATTTGTGTGAAGTGTCAAAAACTACAGCAAAAGCTTAAGCTTGGCCATTAAAAAGAAAAAAAAAGTACATCTCTAAATAGCATGGTTATTTTAAGGATAAAAACAATGTATTGTGGTTGAAGTCTGGCATGTGTTCGGTAATGTAAAACAGAACACACTTGCAGAGTCTCAGTTATAACACACAGTTATTTCCACTAGAATATAATTCAGATATTTCAAATTTTTCAAAAATTTATACTTTTTGTACAGCCACAATACTTTTGGAAATTCACTGTGTTTCAGCAGCGCATTTACAGGGCTGAAGGACAGGATGTCGCGGGCAGAGACGACATTCATCAGTCACGAAGCAGAAGGATGCCTCTGCCTGAGGCAATGACACAGTTCTAACACACATTTTTACATGAATGCAGCTACAGAATTTTGGACTCCAATAACAGAGTCAGCTTTTACTACCTTATGTTTAAAAGAGCTTCGTCAAAAGGTGTTAAGTACCCTGGCTTTTGGCTTCGGAATTACAATTCTTGCACAGTAGGTGCAATTTCTTCCTGATCACAGCTAACCATTAAAGTAGTATTAAATTTTAGTACAAAAATGATAGGGAACTTATGAGTATTTCCTATGTAAAAATAGGAGCAAACAACCTTGAAGCAAACAAAACTTAATGATAACATCTCTACCTATTCCTATTAAAAGACTAAATTAAAAATAAAACCATTTAAGCATTTAATTCCTTTAACAATTAAAATCTTACTCAAAAAAAGGAAAGAAAATTGAATATATTTAAAATTTATTCACTTTGCACTTGATGAAATGCAGAGGAAACCTGTATCTCTACATCTGAAACCAGCAGATTTTAAATATGACTGTGCTTTGTTTTCTTTCCATGCAAGGCAGTCCCTACATCATTGCTCCCCACCACCCACACAGCCATACTCTTATGCCCTTGCCAGAACCCAGCTTTATTCTTGACATCTCAAAGAGAATGTAGGCTAAACCTTAGACCTACGAAATCAAGCTGAAGCTTCCCTTGCTGTCACCAGAATACCAGAAATACACAGAGGATGGTTCACACCACTCACCAGAGATGCTGGTGCTAGGACTGGATGGACCCCCTTACACAGGTGGATAGCTCTTTCCATTGACTGTGGAGAAAGACTGATAAAGCCTTCCCTAGGTTTGATGTGTAATTTTAAAATCTCCCAAAGCAGATGGATACGAGTCTGAGCAGGAAAGAGATTTGGCACTTGTCACAGAGGAACGTCAGAGCCCAGCAGTCACCCAGGGCTGGCTGGTGGAAGGCCCAGGACAGTCACAGGGCTACACCTCCTGGGGCAAGGACCAGCCCTACTGAGGCATTTACAGGCCTGACTTCTCAGAAACAGAGGCTGTTCAGCACAACTCCATAACAACTTAAAGGAAGCCGTAGAAGGAGGTGGGGTACAACAGACACTCAATAAAAAAGTGTCTATGATCCTTAAAAAAACAACCCTTACACTTCAAGTCAGTTTCATCGTGCCCTGACTATCCAAAATCGTTTTACCATCTGTCCTCTTTGCAATCTGTTTTCACCTCTCACATGCTAATATATAACTGAACAATGCACCATGACCCCCCTGATGCTACTGACACCAATTTCTTTGGAGCATAGGTAATGGATGTCAATGGAACCAACACAATCCTGCAGTTTCTTGTGTTGTTCCCTCCAAATAACCTGAATTCACATCATGTCAGTGAGGCCACTGTGAGGCCACAGTGAGGCCAGTCCTTCCAGCAGGAGCTGTTCATACAAATAAAGGTCACTTCCTTGATCCCAAATGCAAAAGATGTCTACAAGAGCAGCACAGCAATTTCAGCTGTCTGAGGCTGTGAGAGTCCTATGATTTGTTTATTAGAGGACTGGAAAGTGCCTTGCATCAGTGCCAACTTTCTCATGTCTGCCAACATACTGTATAGAGTGTTTAGCTCTATATATTTAAGCAAGAAGAGAAACCCAAGATACACTATTCACTCCAATTACTCACCAAGATGTGAAGAATCTCTCATCTCATGAACATAAAAACAATGAACAGTTGTAACACATATTCCTCTGAAAATAAGCCATGGTTGTTCATAAAGCTTTTGAATTGTCTGGCAACTCCTTTCTGCTTATTGACAGGCTGTAATTGCTGCCTCTTAGCTAAAGTGAACCTTCAGCCTGATGCCTGACCTTATCCCTGACCCCTACTTTAATCTTTTATATTGACTTAGATACAATCTGGGCCTAACACATTCTGGCAAAGTACCACAACTTGATACTGTTTTGCTTTTGACAGGCTTCTCCTAACTCTGGCCACTACTGTGGTTTCACTCACTGCAACTATCTGTTAATATCTGGGGATTGAAATGTGCAAATGGTATGCTGATTGTAAAAAATTAAAAAATCCCTGAAAGCCTCCTTCAGGCCAAAGGAAATTCACTGCCTGCCCTTGAGCTGAGCTCTCCTCATTCTTGGTCTCACTGGGCTTGAGTCTGAAGGCAGAGACTGGCTCCAGGTCAGAGAAGAGGCTGCCAGCCCCCAGCAAGGCTCAGGTCTGGCACAGACCCCAGCAGAGACCTCGGCAGCAGGCGTGACAGCTGGGACCTATGACAGAGGTGGAAAGGCTGGAGCTTTCAGAGCAACCCCAGTGTGAAAGCTGGCAGTTCTGCCATTAAACAGGATTTGAAACAGATATTCTGGCCACTCTTTGCTCAGACGTTTGGAAATAGAAAGATCATCAATAAAGTTTCTCAACAAGAAAAGCCACAACGAAATCAACATTGCAATACAGAGGAATGCAGGCCTTTACAAAGATCCAGGATTTCTAAGTAAAAAAAGAAAAAAAAAGAAGGCAAAGCTGACACTTACTTGGTTGCTGATGCTTTCTGAACAGAAAGATTGAACTGGCTTCTTTATGTCATGCAACTATCCCTGGCTAAAAAGGCTCCCAGAGTGGAATGGATCACTCCTGCCCTCTTCCAGCTTTGAGTCCAAGATACTTACCAGCTTGAACCCACACAGGTAATTTTTTCTCCTCTCTCCCTCTAAGTAGTAGAAAATAAATGCATGTTACGTTACCCAAGGTGGGCTTCATTCAAGTACAGTCATCTAAAGCCAAGGTATCTCTGTCACCTGAAGGCTTTTTCTGTAGCTGGCCAAGAGAGGCTGCCTTGGAAAGGAACTCAACCTCCATTCACCTTAGAACAGGAGGCATTTACTTTTAAGTGGACAAAACTAGATAACAAATTCCACTAGACTAAGTATGCCATTTTTCAGGTACCTTCTTTCCTACACCAGAATACGACACTTGCGAGGAGTGAAACAGTTGCCAAAATAATACTAAAAGAGAAGTAGTCAGCATCAGTTCAGGGTAATCCCGGCTCCAGATGAGGTCAGGAATTTCTGTAGCAGTGAATGGGAGCTCTCTGGATTTCACAGTGAGGTCTGTGGTCTATGTGACAAAGCTACCAAGCTGTTTCTGTGTCACAGGATTTTCTCCTAGTCCTATTGCAGTGTGTTTGTGGCACTTCTATGCTGGCAGGAGAGCATGCACAGACTGTCTGGGATGAGAATCATCTGCTACAATTTGCTGTGTTTAAATGTTAGAAGGCAGCTGGCTTCAGCTCCTTCATGCCAAGCAAAGTGATGGAGAAGAGAGACAGAAGGGAAATGCACTACTTTAGATGTTCCTTGCAGCCTCACTCCTCTGCTCCACTGGTCCTCATTAAATGTTTGCTCAATCCATCAAATTGATTCAACTATTGTTTTCCAAGCTTGGCTGTTTTGCAGGGATTCTGACAACACAACCATTCCTGATGAACATCCGGGATCTCCAGCAAAGTATTGCAGAAGAAAGAATGACACATAGTACAGAAGAAAAGAACAAAAATTGGCAAAAGACATGGCTTCATCCGAACTGTAGACTACAAGATTCAGAACCTCTCTTTTCCATGAATGGAAGTGAAGAAGGAAAGATAAAATAGTACCTTGAATGAGCACTACCGTGCAGACTGCTTTGTAGAATACACTTTGAGATACACATTGAGAGCAGTTTTTATGTATCATAATAAAACGTGAGCTGGAGTTGATACATGATCCCTGAAACAGAACAATTTTAAAGCCTCATAAAGGATACAATAAAGAAGAGATCTAAATAGAAAACACTAACTGATTTAAATAAAAAATCACTAGTAACTGAACTGGGAAGAGTCACTGAAAAGCTGTCTAGGAGAAAAGAACCTGATAGTGTTAGTCAGTAGCAGCTGAGCATGAGCCAGCAACATGCCGTGAAGGTGGCCAAGAAGGCCAGTGGCATCCTGGCCTGGAGCAGCCCCGGTGTGGCCAGCAGGAGCAGGGCAGTGACCGTCCCCCTGCACTCAGCACTGCTCAGGCCACAGCTCCAATCCTGTGCTCAGCTCTGGGCCCCTCAGTGCAAGAAAGACATTGAGGGGCTGGAGCGTGTCCAGAGAAGGGCAACGGAGCTGGGGAAGGGTCTGGAGCACAAGGCCTGTGAGGAGCAGCTGAGGGAGCTGGGGGTGCTCAGCCTGCAGGAAAGGAGGCTCAGGGGGGACCTTATTTAAAAGCATGTTGTAACAAGGCTGGGGTTGGTCTCTTGTCCCAGGCAACAAGCGAAAAAATGACAGGAAATGGCCTCAAGTTGCCCCAGGGGAGTTGTAAATTAGATATTAATAACAAATTTCTTCACTGAAAGGGCTGTCAAGCATTGGAACAGGATGGCCAGGGAAGCAGTGGAATCATTGACCATGGAGATATTTGAAAGATTTCTACATGTGGCACTCAGGGACATGGTTTAGTGGTGGACTTGGTAGTGCTGGGTAAACGGTTGGACTTGATGATACTAGGTATCTTTTCCAATCTAAAAGGTTCTGTGATTCCATGAATGGGTGCTTAGGGTTCTCAAGCCCTTGCACAAGCTTCAGTTGTCTCTGACCTAAGAACTAAATGGAACTTGGCTCTCCAGGGTGCCTCTTGTCCAATAACAGGTGACTAAAGGTCAATTAAGAAAGAACCAAGGAGAAAGTAAACACTGTATTTTTAAGTATGATATTGCACTTGAATTCACCTGTCTCTAATAACCCTACATGATCTCAAAATGAGAACAACTATGTCTATTAAAACATGTAACATTAATACTGTTTTACTTACACTGGATAATTGAAATAATACGTGCTTGCTGTTAAAGTTTCAAAACAAGTCAAATACCTAAAGAGGTTTATTAGTAATAAGTTAAATGGAAGACAGTGGTTAAGCACCTAGAATACAAAGTGCTGAAACCGATTCTGACAGCACTAGTCTCTTCTGCAAATACAGATAATGTATCTTTCTTGACAGTTTATTTAAGTATTTTTGGTTCACTGAATAATTCATTAAAAGCTGAAACCAGCAAAGAGTTGAGGAAATAAGAACCAAAACAAAAAAGCTTCAGAGACAGCTTGCTTTCCAATTTCATCTTGTGAGTAAAAGCACAAGATGAGAGGACGAGCACTGCAGTTCTGAAGCCTTGAATGCAGTCATTCAAAATAAACACATCAAGTCAATAATTAAAATGTTCTTTTGTTTAATTAATTACTTTGTTATAAATGATAAAACTTGCAGAAAAAATAGTGAAACATATACATCATATACTTTAATTGACTGAAGAAATAGTACTTAAATAAACCAGAAAAAGAAGGAGTTCAAAACTGCTTCTTTCCCCATAGAAGCAGATTCAAACCTGTAAATTATCACTATAACTAAGTGCAAAAAAGAACAAAATTTAAAAAGTCAATGTGAAGAATTCCTTTTTCAGAGATCATGTTGCTGAAGTATTTGCTTTCTGTTAAAATTCTTCAAACTGTGAATTTAAAATATCACAGGTCCTTTATCACTCTGAGAAGACAAATTTACACTGCTTAATTTGTATCCAGAAGAAATGAAGGCAAAAAGCTTCACCTGACACTCAGTCATGCAGTCTTTTCTTAGCTCTGCTGTATTACTGCTTAAAAGAGATAAAATAGAAGCTTTGAATGCTTCAATGTAGCAAACAGCCTCCTGGGAGCTTGTCCTTGAACAGCTCTGCAATAGCTTCCCCCAAAAGTTGTGCTGGAAATGAAGGGCTGGCAGACTCCAGGAGTGCCTGGCCACTATCTGCAGAGATTCAATTGCTGGAAAGACTCTAAACAGTTTCTTCAAAGAGACCACTTCATTAAAACTTCAATATACAAATGAAGTTTGGTCATGTCAAACACTTTTTTGGGCACAAGAAAAAGACTGCTGTTGTGACAGACAAGAAAGTCTGCCTGAATTGCATGGTTTGGCACTAGAAAAATCCCAACCCCTTTCTGTACTGCAAGGAGAGAAACAGCAGCAAGAATTAGTCAGCGGTGGGTCACAAAAGCTAAAACAATGCTGGGCTGCTTTATTTCCACTAGCAGAAACCAGAGATTATTCATCACCATACCTGTATAAACAACCTATTTCAATGTTTCATGCCAAAAAAGCAAAACAAGAGGGTTTACTTCACAGCATATGGCTACAACATGACAACATCTCTATTCCTGAGATGCTGGAGAGGAGAGGAACAGTGCCCACACACCCCACCACTCTCCACACACTGATCTGCCCAGCTCCATTTTGGGCGTCATAAGGAGGACAAGCGGTTCATCGATCGACTCCAGCTCCCAGTGCAGAGAGAGTCACAACCACAAAACTGGGAATCTTGGGCAATCCTAACTCCACATGACTCCCCATGCTGCCACAGGGACATGGTTTAGCCTGGCACTTCCAGATACCTGGCACAGACCCCTCGCTGCTCTCATGATCTCCAGCATCACAATCGCTGCAATGGTACCCACACAACACAGGAGGTCTGAACTCAAGGATCCTTAACTAATTCCCAAGTCCTCAGTGAGGAAAAAGAAGCTGCTGAAGCATCATGGCTTACCAAGACAAAGCAGGAGTTAGCTGTTTTGTTTATTTTCTTGGCTTCTGCCAGGGTGGCCCTGCATGGTGTGTCTCCAGCACAAGGAGTTGCACAAACACAGACAGCATTCCTGCGCCTTTGAGAGTATTTCTGGTGGGTGTGGAGCCATTCCTCACCAACACCCGAGCTGCTCTGCCCAGCTGAACTTGAAAAAGCAGTATTTCCCGAGGCCAAGCTCTATCTTACAAGATCATCAATTATCTCATTGAAAATTATCAACTTAAGGCAGGATTTAGTCTCTGAGGTGGGGAAAAAAGTTACTTGGGGAGATGCCGGGAGACAGCACCATGGATAATCAGTGCACCATAAAAAAAACCCAAAACATTACAAAGGAATATAGTCTTAAGCAGAGCAGTCCTACAGAACAAGTATTCTACATCCAGGCCCTACAGAAATCTTAGGAGTTGAAGAGGAATTATTATTCTAAAGATTTATTAGATTTACAGGATTTATTAGAAGGTGTTAAACTTTCTGTTGGAATTTTGACCTATCACATATAAAATACTACAGGTATGCAGCTTTTGAGAGCATTTTCGCAATATAACTTTTTCTTTCCTTATTTTCTATTAAAGGTTTTATGAGCTTTCAGCAATCATTTTATTCCTATAGAGTTTATTTGAGATCCTTGTCTGTTAGTCCAGTGGTGGTCCAAAAGCACTTGAAAGGTCTCTGGATGACATTTTCCCTCCACTGTTAGATCTTTGCAAAAGGTGACACATTCTCCACAAACTGCTGGCTAGCTGCCCAGCACAGGAAAAAGATGAAGCACCTGCCACCTCCCCTCCTATTTCTGTAAGGAGAAGAGAAAGGGAAATCTTTCCTGAAGAACATGAGCTGAGCTGCATAGACGTGCTATTGTGGATGGCTGCTGTGGGAAGACATGTGGGAAGGTTTCCAATGAACAATTAAAAGGAATCAGGAAAAGTATCATCCTCAGACAAAAGGGAATTCCACTGAAAAAAGTGAACAACACAGAAAGACCTTGAAAATTTGCATTTTGGGCTTTTGAGCGTTTCTGAGCAATGCTGGCAGACCTGGGAAGATGTTGTACTGCAAAGTTGATGCTGCTGCACTTGTAGGGTTCCTCTCCTGCCAGAGGGACCCATTACTGCACAAAGATCTGCACCAGCTCTGCAAGAAGCACCACAGTCACAGTGGGTTTAAGAGAAACCATCCTCCCTGCTCCCTTCTCTTGTGAAAACTAAGAAACCTGTCCAGCATTCAAACACAATACCAAATACACACCCCTTCCCCTCAAGTTTGTATTAAAAAGAAATAGAAACCATTCAGCTACCAATGGATATTAATTCTCATTTTATATACTATTGCTATCCACCATTTAAAATACAATTGGTTGTGCATTTAAAAAATACTTTACATGTGACTTTAAGTTTCTCTTTTTTAATTAGCAGGAGTAAGTGTGTTTAGGAGGTTTAACTAAAACTAACTGAAATAACTAGCTGGTGGTTTTAAGAACTAAATGTTTTTCTAGTCCTAGGCTGAAAATGGGACAGCATGTTAGCAACACAGAGGGTGTGGGGAAGGTCAGACACTTCACTGAATATAACTTCACTTCATTCTCTTTCCAGGAAGTGAGCAAAAGTGCCACTGACACCTTTTTCTTCCAAAAGAAAGCAGGCCAAGAAATGGCTGGGTTGAACTTATTATGAAAAGGATATTCCTTTGCTTTCCTACAGCCAAGGAAAGTCATGTAAAGAAGCCAATCACTCCAGTCACGCACAATTTGGCACAGGAGAAAAGGCAAAAGGATGGTCACCACATGCCCATGCTCAACCAGGTACTCTGAGCCACACTCTCCAAAACCTCTTACCCTCTGCACAGGGACAGGATGAAAGTCGCATCACAGTGAGGAAAATGGATATTGTGCAATACAAGCAGAACATTTACAGACAGCAAAATCAAATAGCTTCCATGCAGCATATAATTACCTTATACAGCTCACTGTGACAGGAAATGGAAAAGGTTTACTTCAGTTTAAAAAATATCAGACATTTGTAGAGGATGGATTTATCATAAGCTGTAAAATATGATGGTTTGGATGCAAACTATGGCTCAGCAAGCCTCCATAGTGATATTGATTACTGAAAGTTGGGAGAGTGCAGCAGAGGAAATGTCTCCAGCTTTCCTTTGATTTTATATTCCTTGGCTCAACCTTGTGTTATTGCAGTCTTTGCTCAACTGAAAAGAACCTCTCTGCGTGCAAGAGGCTACACCAAGAAAGCCAGAAACGACTTTGTATTAGGCACTGAATGTCTTTATGGCCCTGGGGAAGGCATGTGACCTCAGTTCTTGTTCTGCCATCACCAATTTGCCTGCAGTTTGTCGACAAATAATTAGCTATATTTATATGTCTTAACCATGAAGTAGAATTATAGAATCATTTAGATTTGAAAATAGCTTTAAGATCATCAAGTTCAACCACTAACCCCACAGTCCCAAGTTCACCACTATAAACCATGTCCCTAAGCACCATGTCTTTTAAATACTTCCTGGGGTGGTGACTCCACCATTTCCCTGGAGAGCTTGTATTTCCCCCTGCACCCAGTAGATGATAGAGATGCTCCTTGACCCTTTCTTCGGCTGCTAAGTTATTTGAAAAAATATTTTTTGTTGTCTTTTATGGCACTAGCCTGTCTAAGTTCTAGCTGGGCTTTGGCTATTTTCACTTTTGCCCTGCATAACCTCAAGGTACTCATTTGTACTCCTCTTGAGTTGCCTTCCTCTTCCCCCTAAGGTCACAAACTCTCCTTTTCTTCCCAAGTTCCACCCAGATCTATCTTTTCAGCCATCCAATAATCACCCTTCCCCACTGGCTCATTTTTCGATATCTGGGGACAGCCTGCTCCTGCATCTTTAAGATTTCCTTTTCAAAGCACATCCAGCCTTCCTAGACTCCTCTGCCCTTTATGACTCACTCCCAAGGATTCTTCCAGCTGGGCTTCTAAAATGGATCAAAGTCTGCCCTCTGAAGTCCAAGTTCTCCTGGAACCAAAAATTGTCACTGCATGACTGCTGTGCCCAGGACAGCCTCCAACCACCACACCACCCACCAGTCCTCCTCTGCTCACAAACAGCTGGTCCAGGGGGACACCTTCCCTAGTTGGCTCCTTCACGAGCTCTGTAAGGGAAAGTCTTTTCCAAAGACTCCAGGAATACCCTGGACTGTTTCCTCTCTGGTGTGTTGTACTTCCAGCAGACATCTGGTAAGTTGAAATCCCCCACAAGAACAAGGGCTAGTGATTGTGAAACTTCTCCCAGCTTATTACGGAATATGTTATGTGCTCCCTCATCCTGGTTGGGTGGCCTGTAACAGACCCCCACCAGGATTGCTGCCCTGTTGGCCTTCCCCCTGGTTCTTATCCATAAATGCTCAACCCTATGGTCACCACTGTTACACTCCAGACAATCGAGACACTCCCCAACATACAGGGCTATCCCATCACTTCTCACTCCTTGCCCATCCCTTCTCAAGAACTTGTCCATTGCAGCACACCAGTTGTGTGAGTCAACCTGCATTTCTGTGATGGCAATGTCACAGTTTTCCTGCTAGGCCACGGCTTCCATTTCCTCCTCCTGCTTGTTGCCCATGGTGCGTGCATTGGTGTAGATGCACTTCACGGGCTACTGATCCCACTGCATTTTTGGGGGGAGAAGTCCTAATTCCAATGTGACCATTCTCAGGCACATCATCAACCCTTCCATCTTTGCTGCTGATTGGATCCACAACTTTCACTGAGATGGCAGACACAATGACCTTGGCTAGCACACCATCTCTCAAACATCGGTGTGATGTCCCCAGGATTGTGACCCTGATCCTAACCCTGTCCCCCTTCAAATCTAGTTTAAAGGGCACTCAATGAGCCCTGATAACGTGTGTGCAAAGATCCTCTATACCATATTCTACACATTACCAGTTAATCTCATTTAACAAACCCCAAAGAAAAGTATTTATTAAAAATCCATTTTCTTTAGGAACTTGTACAAAGAAGTAGCTGGTACAGCTTCTAGTACAGCAAGCTGACATTAAAAATAAATCGTCAGTATATTAAAATACCATATTAAAGTTGTACAGCTTTGAGGGTCAGATGTAGATGACAGCCTCTCCTCAATTGTTACACAGTACTAGCTTCAAAGTCACAATACTAAGTTTACATGGATACACACCAGAAATTTGTGGAGATGAGATACTACATAAGCAGTATCTTCAAGATCAGTTTCACTCAGAGGCTGCAGAACACAGACATGACTCTGCCATGGTCTGCTGCAATAGTAACTCATGGAAACCCCTGCCTTATCTTTCAAACTACACCTAAATCTGGATACCTGTAACAGTACAGGTGCAGCTCCATAGAGTTTACGGTGAAATAACTACCAAGACATTTACCCAGTTCCTTGGGAAAGCTTCCCCAGCCACCCAGAGCTCTATACATACGCTGATGGCAAAACATAATCAAGGTAGTCCGATGTTACACTGGGTATACACAAATGCAGTCCCTACAGTCAAAGAGCTTTCTAGGTAAGATAAGCCATCTGAAGCTTCCATGCCATCTAATTCAATGTCTGGGTTTCCTCCACAGTCAAAAGAGTTGGAATGTCCAAGCATGGACTAAAGCTGACATTTTGTGTGTAAAAATAAATATCCAGTTCTGGACATGAGATTTTCGGGGTACCAGATGTGAACTACATTTGTACCTCCATACTTTATTCAGGTTGTCTGCTGCTCTAATTGAATAAAGTAATAAAACTATCACTGTGCTATGTAAAAAGCCTTAATGTGGCTGCCAGAGCAAATTAAGAGACAAAAGGACCAGTACTTTATCACATCATTTATTGCTGAGAAAAACAGTGCGTTCAAGCTATTACCACTATTATGCTACAAGTTATAACAGGAAATCAATAAGAGTAAGAAAGAGAAATGTCCACATTCATCCCCAAGGCACAGTAATCTCCTGTCCTTTATACAAAAGAGAGGGAGAAAATTGAATGACTGCAGTGTTACTGAATGATGTCAAAAGGCACAGCTTTTACTCACAGGTAAGTGTTACCACAGCAGCCATTTAGTGAACTTTGAATATTCTAAATTCACTGACTTTCCTAGCAGACAAGCATCACACTGTAGTAAATGGGGTACAGAAGCACATCCTCTGCCCAGCAGAGCTCTCCCCAGCCCTGACACTGACTGCAGCTGGCACCTCAAGATGCTGACAGTCAGGTCTAACACCCATCTCCTGTGCAAGTGCCTGGAAAGGCACACCCCTCTCCTCCTGCTCTGCTCCTGCTTTCCTCTCACCAGGCTCTTCTTCCCTCCCCAGTTCATAGCTTCTTGACCTTCTGGACCTTTTGCTGAATGTTGCCACTTGCTATTATCATTGGTATACTTATACTATGCTATTATCATTGGTATACTTAGAAATGCTATTACCATTGGTACTACAGAATAGTAGGAGATTAGCAAGTAACAGACCTCTGAATGAAAGGTCAGTTCACTCTCCTTGGGGGGAAAAAAAATATTAAGAATTATTTCATGCAACTATCTAGCATCCATTCTGGTTATAGTGTGGCTCTCCTGAGGATGTGAAGGAGTGAGGTCACTCATGATCACACCTACTGGAATCCCTTCATTTCACTCTGCAACTTCTGCTACCACTTTTGTTGCATATTTTCTCCAGCCTGTGCTGTGTAAGAGTTAAGTCACCAGAGTTGCTTAAGATAAATTACAAGGAAAGTCCAATTTAACCTAAGATGCTAAAATTATGATGGACGGACTCTCAGTAAGCATTCTACATTCCCAGTGATTTTTCATTTACCCACTACTCTGTGTCTTTTCACAATTTTTTTTACAATATATTAAATGTATTAACTTCTCTCTAGCAACAAGACACAAACACAGCAACTGGCAGCTTAACATAGCTTTCAGTTTTTCCAGCCATTTTTGGTCCCTGTTGCGCAACATCTTTCATGTGCTACAACCTCTTCAGAGCAACACATGGCCTAGCCTACTCATTTACAAAGAGAAAGAAAGGAAGTTGAAAAAATAATGTAAACTAATATATTTTCCCTGGGGACTAGGGCAAATAAAATAAGGAAAATAAGGAAGAAGACAGGTCATAGATCAAAGAAATGCCCTAACCAAAGTTTTTAATTGAATGGAAAGTCAGAAACAGCTAGCGTGCTTTGAAATGCTAACAGTGAAACACAGACTTCTGTTGCACAAAACCAGTCCCACAGGACAGTCAGAAGGTTAGGGAAAAAGAAAAAAAAAGGACAGATGAGGGGATTAGTATCAGCTTGCCTTAACATCAGTCTGAGGTGTGGCAAAGACTTCTCAAGATGAGCCCGTCACTGTTCACTGCCTGTAGACAGAATCCAGATGAACAGCTTCACATACACACTGCTTAAATCATTGAGTGAATTGAAAGGTGTCACCAACTCTGCCCCATTTCAGTGGGAAGTTCATCAGTCAGGAAAAAAAAATCTATCTGTAAGGCAGCCTCAGAGAACATCTGTGCAAGTGTGTGACTCTGAAGCCACTGCAAGTCTGTGTTCTACTGCACCTCCCTGTAAACAAGATGATATCATTTTCTATTTTCATCCTCTTTGGCAAACTGTTTCATCAGCATTTCTCCTGTAATCACTAACTGACAACACATGTTAGCATTTTTTAGCACAATACTTAACACTGTATACAGAGAGATCTCTGCCAAAGTTTCACTGTCTTATTGGCATGTTAGGTAATGCTAGAAATATTCTCCAATCTACTTTTTTTTTTTTTTTTTTTTT
>VZRH01006724.1:215564-239505 GCA_013397555.1 Urocynchramus pylzowi | reverse complement strand
TTCTCCAACTTTCTTTTTTTTTTTTTTTTTTTTTTTCTTTTTTTTTTTCTTTTTTTTTTTAATGGAAAACTACTGATATTCACTCTTTCCTGACTCTGCAAGACTCTCAAATTCTCTGGAATATTACCTTGGTCTTTGAAAGCTTCATTACAACAATTAATAGATTAATATAATTTCCAGTGAACTTCACTACTTCCTTTTTTCATAATAGCATTCTAAACCACAGTCCCTTGTTTCTGTTAAGCAAGAGGTAACAGCTCAGACTAGTTATGTGTGGGGCTCCAAGTCTGAAGGATTACCACCACTGGAGACAGTGGCTGGATTCAAGTATTTCCCAAACAAAACTTAAACATCTCTCTTCATGATAGGAAAGAAAAAGGAAGACATGGTTTTACACATAAAACCATGTCTTCCTTTTAAAGTTTTATGTGAGGCTTTCTTCAGACATCAGAAGGAACGCAACATGCCCTAACAGGTAGGAGACAGGAGACAGAGGTCCTCTTTTATCAGCTGGAAAATAGCTAATTCCAGAGCTCTCCCATGTGGAAAAGAACAGACCCAACTTTGTGGGGGGAAAAATTCTTCTCAAAACAACAACCTTCATGGAGGATGCAGGATATAAAGCAAGGTATGTATTTTTTGGCAAAGCAGCTGTGTTATGACCATGATTTTCACTGGTAGATCATAAGCTACTCTGAGTCTGGAAATCATCCTGACACATACCTCACAGGGCTATTTGACTTCATGTCACATCTTATTTTAAAGTTTAGCAATAAAGTGTAAAGTTATCTTGAAAAATCTGAATTCCAGTCAGTCTCTTAAGTGACAAAACTGTATAAAACTGACATAAAGAACAAGTTGTTTTATTGCTTTAAAATGCTGGGAATAGTCTCTCACACTAGAGCAAATTCACAGGATGAAAATTTTCCTAGCCAGTACACATCTTCTATTCTCATTACCATTATCACAAATATTTATATTTGAGGCACAGCAAGCTGTTACAGTTCAGACAAGCCTAGACAAATTCAGACTGAAAATGAGATTAAATTAACTCCAAACCAGTGGAATAACTTAACAACGGATTCTAGAAAGTTTAAATGTTTTTAAAAAGGATTTTTAAATAATGAAACAAAAACTTTCCTCTAACCCTATTCAGATATATGTCATTGCAATGAAGTAACCTTTTGGTGAAATACTGCACTCTGTTTAATGAAGAATGCCATAATCAATCTAGTTTGTTTTTTTTTTTTTCTGGTCTATAACTTGCTTACCAGTTCTGCATGAACTCTTCTTGCAGAATAACTACCCTGGGATAAAACCCCCTGCATTTATACAAATCATGTGAGCCCACCACAATGGCATTATTTGAAAGGCCACTGTCAGCATTACAGCTGTAATGCATCAGGCCTCTCCTTTGTAGTACCCTACTTCTGCTGAAATCATTCAAGCTACAGTGGCATGAAACAAGAAAAAGGGCTCCAAGACTCAAAAAAACATAGCCTTTGTTTAGAAATGACAGAGATGGTGAGATCAGTGTCTCAACTCAACACCCACATGGTGATCAGCAACCACAATGGAAATAACAGTAATACACAGATGGCGTGGAGATTTCAGTGTAAGAGAAAGATTCCTCAGTCTTTCCACCCTAAAACAATAATCAAGTATCTTTTATTATACTGTTTATGTTAACCTCATTCATTCTTAAAACACATTATCCCCCTCAAGAGAAAAAAAAAAAAAACACCAACTAATAATATCAAATATATTAGGTAATTCTGAAAAATTGCAAGTATTGATCACATTTCACCCTGCAGTAACATGCAAGTTTTGCTGAGAGCCCCTCTAGTTCTATCTTCTGGCACATAGCAGCACTGTGATCTCCTAAGTATGAGGATTAGACAGTGCATCTCAGAAGGAAATTTTCACCTTTAGGCCACTGGTTCATATAACTTCTGCAATTGGCCCTTTGTTTAGGACACACACACATGGACACAAAGAAGCTTAATGGCACTGAAGCCAATGGGATGGAAGTATGTGCTTGAGCATTACCTCGATTCAGGGCCAAAAAATATGTCTCTTGAAAACAAGAGGTTCAAAAAATGGGTGTTGGAAGTTGAGACTCTGATGGAGAATTCTTCTAAGTATTTAACACTCAGTAAATCATGAATGTCAAAGGCTCTTGCTCACTTTCTTCCACTTACGCCAACAGAAAATCCCAGAGATGCAAAGCTTTAGAGCTCTAACAGTTAACCACCTCAATAGGGTGTGTATGCCTGGTATTTCAAGAGTATAAACATTAACATTACATTAACATTAAAGAGTATAAACATAAACATTAACACTTTCCACATAAAACTGTGATTAACAGACAGAGGTAGGAGACCAGCCTTCAAACTGTTTCCACAAAAACTCTTTAGTCATACATATTTTTTGTCAAACTATCTTACTATTTTTAAGTATGTGACATGTTCACTTGGTGAGCTATAATTTAATAATTACACTTTGATTGAAGCATGCACAATAGCATTCAATAGCCAAAGGGATCCTGTACAAGGCACACATTTACACACAGAATTTTAAAGCTGGTTACCCATGGAAGCACACTAAGTCACCATGCCTCCTTGTCAATACCCACTCTGGATTTTTAACCTTCAAGCCAATTAAAACCAATGTGAGGTAGGAAAAGAGGTTGCAAATACAGTATTTCTGCAAGTTAAGAGAAAACAGGATGCCAGCTAGAAAAAAGGGATTCTGCTACTGACAGTTTCAGGAAGAGGCTCCACAATCAGAGGACCCTTCCCAGGTATCAGGGAATCCATCCTGGCTCCAACCATCACAACTGAAAACCCTAAAGAAACCCATCTTTATTGGTTCACTGCTCATAAAACTACTTATTGTCATTCAGGAAAGCATTTTAATAGCTTAGCACCCAAAACCTAATTCATCTGTCATCTCTGTAAGTCTTCAACCACTCTTAATATGCTGTCCACTGCTTGAACAGCTGTATAGCCCTCATGTGCTAAAACTGGAGACCAGCGTGCTAGTTCTGCATTCCAGAAGGGACTAGGAAACAAAACTCCTCAGAACATCTTCCTATTAGCAAGGGTCAGTTTATCAGTACACAACATGCTCACTTTCTATAAATACACCAAGGTGTTAATTTCAAAGAAAGAGAAACACCCAACATGGAGGGAAGAGTTCATCTGGGAGCAGACAGACGAAAACTTGGCACATACGGCCAAGAATGACAGGAAGGCTGCTAAGCAGCTTTGTTACAGCCCCCAAGTAGTACCAGCAGTAGTAAAGAATATACTATTTTTAAGATGGAGTTCACTTGACCTGTATACAGATACTTGGACTGAGGCAACCCTTTCAACTGCAGTGTCAGCAAAAAAAGGGACAAAGGTGACGTACTGGCACAAATGAAGTATGTGCATTTTGGCAAAGGATTTCATAGAAAGTGTGAAGAGCAGGAAATTACCTTAGGAATATTGCCTAGCAGGAAGACAGATGCAGCTTTGTTAATGAGCAAAACCTCACACCCCAGAAAATTTAGTTTATTACAGCATAATAAAAAAGGCAAGAGAAGAGAAAGACAACCTGTAGGTAGCGTGAGGTAGTACTTACCCCTACTGAAGGATACAAAGTGGAATGAGCTGCACAGGAAAATGAAGAACAGAAACAGTTCAGTCAAAGAATGGGAGAGGGCAATCAAGACAAGGAAACTCCAGACATAAGGCAAAGCAGGTCTCTGAAAGTGGATATTGCTTAGGGCAGAGAGACCACAGGTTTGCAAAATGTGAAGGACACTAAGTAATCTACTCCCAGGATTCAACACATTTAAATTTGTTGCTATATCTGAGCCACAACTCTCAGCATTTTTAAGATCAAGCCAGAAAGGAGGAGGAAAAAGCTACCTAACAATTGTGAACCTCATGAAGATGTCAAATGAAAAGATGAAGAGCTGCAGGAAGAGACAGGAGTACCTTAGCTTTACTTTTAATTCATGTTGAAAGCCTGCAATTTGCAGACTAAAATTTAGATATGAAATGCTATTATTCTCTTCAGTGCCTTCATTCTGAACTAGCCTTTCCCCCAGTGGACAGCTGTTCAGTCCAAGAGAGGACTGATGCTAAAATCCTTTGGTTCTGATCACTTCCAAGTGAATTTTTCAGTGTGTCAACAGATAATAACCAGATGAGAGGAAAACCAGCCACAGCTTGTTGAAACCATTATCTCCAACATATTACACACATCTGCCTTTGCTTTTCTGTTTAATCTAAGAGCAATAATAATAAGAGCCAAGAAGAAACTCTAATGAAACAGGTCAAATCAGTCATTCAGTCTGATAACACTCTACTGATAGTGCTTGTGCCAAGTTCCTCAAAGGGCAACTTAAAACAACAGGAATAAGCAATTCTGTTATATTAGATAATAAAGAAAAACATATTTTGGTTCATGGCTTTTTTTTTTTTTTTAAATTCTATTTGGACTTCTAGCCCTGTAAACACTAAGTTAATTTAATGACAGTTTCTATTCAATTTCATTCAGGGTCCAGTACTGAACTTTGGAAACAAAGATAGTAATGTCATTATCTTCCAGGGCATATGGTCAAGTCCAGAAGTGTCTTAGCATTGCTCAAAATATATTAAACCATTTGTCTCACATTAGATGCAACCAAATACCCTTTAGAAATATTCTGAATCAAGCCTTCTACCACATGAACTTTTGCAAGTGAACTTATTGAGTAAATAAATCCTTATGAGACCTCTACAGAATTACTGTTTTTAATTTAAATTGGGTTCCATCATATTCCCAAAGAGGGTCAAAGAAAGAAACCTATCTTAGCTTCTCTGTATTGTGCCATTTATACATCCTTTCACTTCTGCAGTTCTACTTCCTAGGTCTTTTACTATTATTATTTTATATACATATATATATATATGTGTATATATATATACATATAGATAGATAGATAGATAGATAGATAGATAGATAGATAGATAGATAGATAAATAGATAGATAGATAGATAGATAGATAGATAGATAGATAGATAGATAGATAGATAGATAGATAGATATACACTTTTTTTTTCTTTTTGGTGCAGTTCATTTAACCAAATAAAAGCAGTAAGACAAAAAAAGCAACACTCCAAGTCCCCACTGAATGTTTGTGTATATCAGCTTTTTAAGCATAACTCTGAGAAGACAACTAATTAATAGTTATACCATTTAAACTACAAATTATTTGTGAAGACAAACATCCAAGTTGCAAATAGTTTTTTAACATGAGTAGCTGAAAGAAAATAATGTAAATGACTGAGTAAGAACTGGCTGAGTCTTTACTTGAAAAGAAAGAAATGGAGCATGCTGAGTTATGAAGTTTTAGTAGTGTTGTAAATTCTGTATGTGTAAACCAGAAACCGTATTTGGATGGTCAGAGAACACTCAGTTTCCAGCTGTAATTATTTTGGTTTCAGAGCCATTGCACAATGCTAAACAAACCTTATAGACTCATGGTGTTCCTAACACAATATATATCTCAGTCTAATATCCAAAATGTGATTTACCTCTCTACTACTTCTCCCAAGCAAACAGCTATTCATAATATTAGGCATCTGTTCTACTTTTAGACAGGAATTATACATTAACTACCTTTACTGGCAAGCTTAGATATACAACCTTATGTTCATTCTTAATGGAACAGAATCTCTCCAGGCCCTTGCTTTCATTAATTTCTTTTGACTATTACCATTTTAAAGAGACATTAATTTTCTCTTCTTGAAAAACAAGGGAAAATTCCCTACCTTCCATGACTCTTTGTTCCTTTATGTGTTTAAATTCTAGTATCTGAAATATTCATAACTCTCTGAGAAATAAAAATATGACTGGATGTGGATTTCTGAAAGCTCCCAATACTCTATTCCCATTGAAGTCACTGCTAGTTTATTCCACACTCCTGTGAAATGAGAGCTTAGGCAGCACTGAAGCCTGATTTCATGCTGTAATGTTTCCATAAATGGACTTCTAGGTATACACTAAATCTATTTTTAATCCATAAGCACTCAATAACATCACCAGTGTGGATTTGCTCTATGCCTATATTCCCACTTGTGAGTTTCCATAATAACTGTTGAACCTGTTGGCTAAATTGAGTATAAAGCCTCAAAGGTATTTCAGTACAGTAAGCTTTCTGAAGACTAGCAGGAAAGGAGAGAGAAGAGAGACTGTATTAATTTCTCCCAGGGATCTGGGAAGAGCCTCATCCTCACTGTTCAGCAGTCAATCCAGAAGGAGAACATTATGCTATGCCTTAACACTGGCAGAAGTTTATAATGCAGCTCACATTCACAGAATCACAGAATAATGGAATCACAGAATCAATTGAGTTGGAAGGGACCTACCAAGATCAAGGAGTACAACTCCCAGCCCTGCACAGGACCATGCCCAAGAGCCACAGCATGTGCCCCTGAGTATTGTCCAAACACTTCTGGAACTCTGTAAGGCAGCCTACCCATGAGGTAAAAAGCCTTAAGTTTGCAATACTTCAAATGTACAGAATTCCACTTGACTGGAATGAAATAAATTATGTTTAAGCCTTAACACAGTAAGATTTAGACATTTTATATCCGCATTTAGGGAATTTAAAGAAGAAAATGCTAAAACAAATTCTAAATATATTTGGGATTATTTATTTTTCTTTGCTTCGTATCTTCTGATCGACAAGGGAAAACAGTATCTTAGAACATGTGAGCAGCAGATGGGCACCAAGTGTCTGCCACTACACAGTCTGAGGTGCAGGAAGGCATGCAGGAGCCAATGGCTACATGCACTACAGCTGCTCCAGGGAGGAGGTCTGCAGGTGCAGACCTTTCAGCCAGCACTATGCCTGAATGGCTTTGGTCAGGATGAGTTAAGAGAGGGAAAGGGAAAAGAGCTGGTTGAGCAGTGAGACAAACACAACTGAAAAGATTCACAAGGTAGAGAGGTATTGGGCTCAAAATACACAAATTGATGTTTGCACTTACGTGTTTGTGCAACCAGCCCACACCCAAAGTATATTCCTACGATTGTTACCACAACAAGATTTATGATGTTCTTTGCAGTATTCAATCAATCCCTTTTCCCTCCAGCACTTGTAACTCTGCAGCAACACCTGGCTCTATTTTTGTGACTGTGTACCTTCAACCAGGTGTGGGCAAGAGCTGCTTCCTCACAAGCAGTGATTTCAGACCCTGCCAGAAACCTCTGATAAATTCATTCTCCATGAGTCAGACACTAATACCATTATAAGGTCTAAACCAGCTGACAGGAGTGAGACGTATTAATCTCAGTTGACCTCTGTACACATAAAAAATTGCTAACATAAGATCTTGTGAAGTATATGTTGGCCTTAGTCTATTTAATAACTGCCTGAGATCCTGGGAGATAAAAAAAAAAAAAAGGATGCCAAATCTAATCCTAAATCTTTTCATACTCCAAAAGTAGTGTCAACCCTCACATTTTATCCCAGAAGCAGTGGTAGTGAATGTTTATTCTTGAAGCTTACATTTCATAGAATAATGGACTGTTACAACTTGCTAGCCAGAAGTAACTACCATAATGCCATTGCTCATCACTCTAGAGAAATCTTTGATCTTATCCTAAAGATGCAGCATTTTGAAGAGATCCAGAAGATCCAAACCATGTATCTCAGACAGCAATAAAAACTGAAATATTTGTAGGTAATTTTGTGAGCTTGCTGTGCTAGTGACCTACTTGCCCTAGACTTGCTCTGAGTGCAAAAAGAAGACACATGCAGAAGGTAATTCATCCCACCTGAAGGCAGACATCTAAAACAAATGGGATGAGCAGTTCTCTGCAGGTGTCTTGCTCTCTCCCTCAATTATAAGGGAAGCTTTAGCAAGATGTCCCATTTTTCCAACCACCAAAGTTTTTTAAAATGAAGGTTTTTTTTTCTCTACCAGTTGCATTTCAGCCTCCTTTAAAAGGTAAGGCAGAATGAATCTAAATGTAAATGTGTATGAATCCCTTAAGCACACAGCAAACCAACACAAAGACACAGATGGCTGTGCATACATATACACACACTTTTCAAAGGCCTGCAGCCAGGACCTGAGATGAAGTGACTGACTTCATGACAGATTTTCTGATCTATCGTGCAGATAGGCTGCTGGACTGAATCACATCTGAGATTTCAGCTCAGTTTTAAAGGTAAAGGTAGGAAACCTAGCTTTATATTTTAATTTTATCCTGAGTTTTCATTTTTACTTTTTGATATTGCTTATTTTAACAGAATATTTAAAGACACCACCATCAAGAACACACTGTCTGCAATTAAATATAACTTAGCACAAGATCAAGTAGTTCTGCTCCCCAGGAAGATGAGCTATGTTTAATAATATTTAAATCTATTTTGTCTCATCATACATATATTGTGCAGTCTGAACTTTATGATTTTTAAGATGTCAGCCAACATATGCATACTAAAGTTGTTTTGACTATGGTAAGCTCCATTTAGACAGAAATCAGAATTCAATTAAAATGTGTATATCTAAGCATTTTAAATAGTTCTTAGCTAAGAAAAAACACCTAATTGTGTTGAAAATACCAGAAAAAGAATTACCATAACATGTTTGACTTAGTAAACAAAGAAAATTTGCTTATTAATCAACTGCAACTGCTCCTATTCACCAATAGCAGCCATATTTCTGAAATGATTCATGGGCCCCAAAATAAAATGAAAATTTAAATCTTTTTGAAAGCATCTATGCAGGTGTGGTCCTATTTTTATTTTGGATGTTTTTCTCTGCAGTGCTGACTTAGTACATTTGCTTTTTACTTATGGACTGAAAGAGAAAAAACCAATTCTGTTTCTGATCTGTTTCCTTTGGGGACTTTAATAAGCCCAAATTAACTTCTCAATTTTGAGTGAGCTGAACAAAATGAAAAATGAATATTCACTCTACAAATGTCAGGTAAATTAAAAACAGGAATAATGAAAGCAAAATTTCTGTACAGTAGCAGTTGAGGACTGCAGATTTTGGGAAAAAAAGAAAAGAAATGCCAAAACCATTATTCAATCTACTGTAAATGTGGTCCATACTGATATTTAATGACCTTCATCCTACTGTGCTATAGCTGCAAAACTTGGGCTGACCTCAAGAGATAAAAAGTCATTCAATCCCATACATAATTAAGAAAACAGCAATATTTCAAGTAGAATTTAACAGATTTCAATGAAAGCCTTTTGCAGTTCTCCAGGAACGTGTCTTACATTTTGTAAAGTACTACATTTTGCTCACATCTTCCAATCAGCTGCCATGATTTCAAATGGGTTTTTTTTTCAAGCTAGATAGCATGCATTTTTTACTAACAATGTTTTTATTACACAATGGAGCCCTAGGTTAAAGAAAAATACATATAATTACTAAGAAAATTTTTGCAGATTTTATGGACATTTGTGCAGAATAATCTGCAGAGTGTAGCAGCACCACCAGCATTCAGTTTGCAATGCAACAGATGTAAGCAATATAGAAAAAGTAAACTGACCTTCAAAAAGCTACTAATTTCATCAAGACCATATGATATCAATTCTTCTAAACAACATAGGATTAGAAAGATTTTCATTGAAATATAAACTGATATTATACCTAAGAACAACACATTTAGGATTGTAGCATTAAAGTTTTATGCCCAGATAACTCTAAAACTGTAGAAGCAAAAAAAGCATGACCTGCTTTTCAGTGTCTATCAGAACAATAAGAAGTTCTGCACAGATTTTAAATAGAAGGTTGTAGGGCCTGTTAACAAAATTGTACCATTTTGACACCTGAATTCAGAGTTAGGAGGTCTCAGGTACTGAGAGATCAGCATCAGCTTAAGACTATGCATACTATCAGGGATTGTGAAACGAAATGAATCTATAAAACTTTGCACATATTTGAGACAAATCCTAACTAAATGTGACATATAAACTTTCTCACTGGCTGACAATGTCACTCAGTCTGTCAGGACTTCTACGCAAAACAGAGGCAAACAGAAAAGGATTATTCTGAAATTGTTCCAGCAGGAAGAGCCAAAGGAAAAAACTAAAATGTTACAGCATAGAGATTGCATATTACCTTTGTAAAGCTCTATGGAAACAGATATTTGCACTAGAATCAAGTAAGACTGCACACTGCTTGATTACCTTTCCACAGACAGACTAGCGGCTACGCACATGGGCACAGGAACCACCTCTCTTGGACAAACAGGGTGTGGGAGAAGGTGCCAGAATACGGTTAAAGTCTTAAAACCAGATCCTTTAGAGCACTAGAAACCAGAGAACTCCAGAGAATCGCTAAGACTTCCACTTGACACTCCCAGCACTGGCATGATGCATGCAAGCCTGAATCATGCTGCAGCACAGGATTTCTTTATGAGGAGCTGTCTGAGGTATTCCTTTTTCTAAGTTACCAGAATAATCATAAGGACAGAGACAATAATCACCAAAGGATAATAAAAGAGTAACTCATAATTTACATACTTAAAATTAGACAGAATCAGCTGCTGCCTCAGTACTGACTGAGTGATCCTGATGGATTTATGAGACACACTGCCAGATACTGTATTCCTCAGTCAAATGTTTCTTTGCATTCATACAGGACAGCATTCATACACCAAATCTAGAGGGAAACACACATCAAGACATTCCCTCTCATGTTTTCTGTAATGTTCCTTTCTCCTCTGTCAACCACAAGGGAGAAAAGCCATAATTGTTATATATACTATTCCTTCTCTTCTCTACTGAAAGTCAAATATGGATTCATAGAGTATGAATGTAAAGATACCAGCTAATACTGAAAAGACAGACCTCAAGCCACAGTGGCAATACCAGCTTCATTACAGTTTGACTACTTTTAGCAAAGATGTCCAAAAATTGACAAATTTGAGAAACTAATCAGTGTACTGGGGAAATTACCTCTAATTAAGTTATGAGTACCTGAACTTTCACAACACAGAAAACTGTAAAATAGATTAGCGTTTTATTTACCATTCATTAAGAGGTGAGTTGCAGCTGAAATCACACTACATTAATAAGGTCACAATTACAGTAAATTACTTTTTTGCAAACTGAACACAATCACACAATGCTTAAAATTGCATTATTCCTAGTCATGGGGACAAGGCGAAGATAGGATCTACACCTAGCGTCCATTTTCCACAGGAAGTAAAAATGGTATACACCGACAAACAAATGCACAAAATATACATGTATCTCACATGAGGCACACATGGACTGTCTCTCCTGCACAGCTCATTGAGGAATACAGAGACTGAACACATAATTTGTTTTTCATAGAATCATCTAGCCATAAATTGGTCAGAATGGACTTCTGAATGTCATCTAGTCCAATCAACCTGCAATGACCAGGGACCTCTTTTTCTTAGCAAGAGCTGCAGTACCACATGGAGGAACTGTGAAAAGTCAAATCTGGCAATGTATCAGATTGCTTGCTGCCACAGGGCTAAGATGCAGCTTCAGATATACAGACACGAGGGGGAGGCTGGAGAGAGCCCCATCCAGTGCACACTGGAACAAGAGGATGCCCTTCCACATTCCCCAGCAAGACATGGAGCAGTTACTTCAGCAGGGTGTAAGGAGGAGTCTTAGAACACCATCCAACCTCTTCTGGCTCTCTGCCTTACAAATCATTTATAATGACCCCTCCCCCTTCTATTGCACTGTGTTGGTACACCCAAGGGGAAGATTATTTGGGAAAGTGAGGCAGGGCTGAAGCTCCTTCATCTTCCCTATGACACTCAGTACATGGCTGGTGATGCACCTGGCTGAACATGCATGATTGCACCCTTTATTCCTGCTGTGTCTGGCCCTAAAATGAATCTAACAAAAAAATCCAAAACATAAAACCCGCCACCACCACCACCACAACAACAAAAGAAACTTCAAGATTTTTAGTTCATCTGCTTTCTTTATTTTTGAACATTTAACAAGGCTGCGTAGTCAATTCAACTTTGTACCTAATGTGATTTTTAATTTTTTTTTAAAAAAGTATGTTTCAGGTTAAACCCACATGTTCAGTGATCTGACAGTGCTTTTAATTTTTTGGGTTTTTTTATGTCCAGGCAAAAACCAAAATGAAAATGTCTCTGATGCTTTCTTTCTTTCTGGCTGCTTTCCTTTGCTTATTTAGTGAAAAGTTTGTGAGAACAGTGCTTTGTTTTGAATGTGAGGATTTCACAGGTAAATGTGGAGATTTGACAGGTTCTAGAAATCTTCAGCTTCGAGTATTGCCAGTCTATTCTCAATTTTCTTTTTCCAAGCCTCAGATGTCAGCATCAGTTGGTCAAAATTTACCAGCTTTTTAACAGAAATGCTGTGCATATGTGCAGGAAAAAGTGGACATTCTATGTGAAATTATTCAGCAATCATTGTGGGTAAGAACCCTTTGTTAGTGTCCATCATGAGCAAGCACAGTGTATGTCTTACATAGCTCTCTGACAGAGGTTCAGCCAAGCCCCCAGTGGGAGCTCCCTGGCTTTCCTCGAGTCAGCTCTTCCACCAGGCCCACTCATGCTCTGTGAAAAGCTCTGCCAGCTGCTGCTGCACACACAGGAACCTCTGTCAAAACCAATTTAGAAAACTGGTTTTGACAGAGGTTCCAAAAACTGCCTGTTTTCACGTGCTGGCATCAGATCCTCTATTTTAACTGGCAATTTTAAGCAACATTTAACTGGAAAGAACATCAAGTCAGCAAGATAATGATAATACTGTGGAGTTCATAGTGGTTTGTCTTTTAAGAACAGGCTTTGCGTTAGCCACAGCAACTGTAAAATAAAAATTTTAAAAATCTACAATACTGATTTATAATAAATAACTAAAGGAAATGCTTCTCTCCCACCTCTGGAAACAGAAGGGAAGGAGAAGTTGCATTAGGTGACTAGGCTGGGTATCTCCCTAGAATGAAACAAGGCAGCTTATGGTACTTTTGTTCTGGTTTGGCCAAATACCTTTGAAGGTACCCTGAAATACCTTTTTAAAATTGATGTGCTAGCAATTCATTATCAAAACTGCAATGACATGTACTTAAATTTGCAATCACTTCACTGTAAAAGCATATATAGAAATACATTCTGTCTCACTTCTGATAAGAAAAACAGGTGACACTTTTCTCCCTTGCCTAAGGTAAGCTTTAAAAGCAATCTGCTTGACAAGGTTTAACTTTAGATCCTGCAAAGGTTGGTGATGGCACAAAAGATAGCAGGAGAATCGGGAAATGGCACAGTCATTGGAGACAAATCCTGAGACAAGATCCCTGCACAAAAAATAAAAGGGAGCTCCTGCAAGCCTTGAAAAATATCCTGCACACATTGATAAAAAAGCCTTTAAAGTCATTCTTCAAAAAAATAAACTGAACTGACACATCCAGTCATTGTGATTTCTTCTTCGTGACCTTCCTCTATATCCTTATGCACTAGATGAAACCAAACCCAGGGAACAAAAGTGCAAAGTAACAAAACCAGAATAATAGCTTTCCCTGTTTTGTTCCAGGGTTTCTTTGGAGAAGAGACTGCTATTTAACTTCCACGCCACTGAAGTCATACTCAGGCAAGAATGTGAAAACCAAGATATTTGATTTTTATACAGGACATCACACTGTCATTTTGTGTAATTCTTTGTTCCCGAAAAGTGGCTATTCATGTGCCCTGTTATTTTACCTCATGTATGGCACATGGCTCTCAGTCTGCAGAAACAGTGGCAGCTCTGAGCAGGAAAGTAGACAGGAGGTAGGACAGCACAGACAGCAAGGCCACAGCACCCTGGTAAGGATCTCCAGTCTTTGCCCACATGCAACCGTGGCTGTTGGTGGCACTTCTGCCTCGCCAAGCTGCCAGGGCTCAACCCTGACATTGAAACTAAAGGTATTTACATATAGTGATATTGCCTGTAGGAACATATTGTCCAATGCATGTACATGCCCAGGAAAGGCTTACTGTGTGTACTGTGACCGATGAGGAGACTGCAGAAAGAGCAGGCTGAACAGCCATACTGATCCACTTCTCACCCTCCTTTGTTTGCCAGTGTACAAACAACACAGGCACAGGATCAGTCCTCAGATGCATTTTAGAGTATAGCATGAGGTTTCTCTGTGGTGCAAACAAGTTTATTTCTGGAGTGATGCTTGTTTCTATGTTGTCACATGGCCAAGAGAATTCCTCATTTTTTGAAGTCTGTTGGGAGGCAAGGCTGTATGTACAGAGATCAGGCTTTGCCATGCAGGTCCAAGAACAGACTCAAGACACCTTAACATTACTCAAGGGTTCTGCAAAGATGGGGTTGTCAGTGCAGCCATTTCTCAGAGGCGCCACTCAAGACGCCCTGAGTATACTGTAAACAGGGTGTGTGCACTGGCAGAGAACCGACTCTGGAGGTTCAAACCTTTGCACAGGCTAATTATGTAACAGCAGACCACACACATACTAGGAGCAGCCAGATCACTACTATATATGATGCTAGAATTTTGTATTTTGATTAAAAGCAGAGTTTAATTTTCCAGGATCTTATAAATGTCAGGAACTGCTGAGAAATGCATATCATGTCAATAACCTCTTCTGCATGACAAGTATTAATTCCAAACAAAAATAAAACCAAGCCTATTCAGGTACAGAACAGTTTTCTTCCATTAGGAGGATGGAAAAAACAAAGAATCCCTTTCCCCTTCACACAATTTCAAAGACATCTTACTAGAGCAGCAGTGATACATGCATACCTGGGGGTTTGGGAACCCCAGGTCACACCATATGGCCAGCGACGAAGCAAACCAGCATCCCCCTGTGCGAACTGCCAAACATTCAGAAACCTAACAAAGCAATGTGAATGTGGCCAGTGGAGCAAGGGAACAGGCTTACAACCTAATCCACATAGGGAAACAGTGCCATAACTTTGGGGCTTTCTATCAATTTCAAAGCAGTGAATTCCCTGTAGGCTTCTACAAGGAGGTCTTAAACCCATTTACTGACATCTGGATGTGTGAGTGAAATTACTCCTATCAGTGATTATCCCTGCTGTGGTATCATGATTAAGAAGCTGTGTTGGTCCATCTCCACAAAGAATGCCAAGGCATTATAACCACCTACTTGCTGTTCTCACTCAGCGTTACTGCCACTGGTTTGCTAAGGCAAAGGATTTATCTTTCAATAAAACTGGCTGAAAAATTAAGGGCAAAACAGTACATAAAGGGTTTCTAGATCCCACAGTACTTCTGGTGATCAACGTTCTGTGTATCTATTTTTATTCCTTCTCTCTAGCCAGTCTGGGTCTCTGCTTCATCTTCAATCCACTTTTTTTGTGAGTCACATCAGATTAGAAATACATTCAACTATGAGAAAAATCTTTTGCAACTGATCCAAAAAGAAACAATAACAGAAACCCCCGCATATTACATTTGGAGCCTCTTTAAAAAACAAACAGAAACAATGCGAGACACTAAAAAACATGGACAGCTTTCCTTACAGTCTTGTTTAGAAATGTACTGCAGCTGAAGTCCCTTGTAGGATATCCTGTGGGTGACACATAAGATAGTCAGTATAGGAGGAAAAGAAACTGGACATTTGAATACAAGGCTTTGTTCTGTGTTTTTGCTACACTATCTGTAACTGCATCAGTTACCCCTCCATCTCTTTCAGTGCAAAGCATTTGTTTGGTTTGTCTCAGTGTATGAACACTAACTGAACATCCTAACTTTGAGTACTGTACACAAGCCCCTCACTACAAGAAAGAAAATGAGGTGCTGAGGCACATCCAAAGAGAAACAAAGCTCAGGAAGGTCTGGTGCACAATTCTGACAAGCAAAGCCTGGAGAAGAGGAAGCTCAGGGGGACCTTATCACTCTCTACAACTCCCTGAAAGGAGGGTGTAGCCAGGTGGGGCTTGATCTCCCAAGTAACAAGCAATAGGACAAGAGCAAATGTCATTAAGCAACAGCAAGTGAGATTTTGATTGGATATTAGGAAAGATTTCTTCACTGTAGGGGTTGTCAAACACTGGAGCAGGCTACCCAGGGAAGTGTTTGAGTCATACACCTAGAGGCATTTAGATGTGTAGCTGTGTAGGTGTGACACTAAGGGTTTAGTGGTGGGCTTGGCAGTGCTATGTGGCCTCAATCTTAGGTTCTTTTTTAAATTAAACATTTCTGCGAATCTTTGATTGTATTACAAACTCATCACTGAATTCCTATGCATTTTATTTTATCCTGTATTAATTCATGTGAATTGTGTGCCTTGCCACAAGAAGCGCTGATGGAAGTTTTGTCATTGATTTTAGTGCAACAAAAGTCAACCTAGCTATTTTCAAGTTCTTCATGGACCTAGTGCTTATTAAACAGTTTTACAGAGTCTCAACATCATCAAGTCACAAGGCACAGCAAGGCTAAAACACAATGGCTTGAAGTTTGAACAGAAGGTAAAAATGTGTGTCCTCCTGCACCCAATACACAGAGCTCTAATTAACAAAGCAGAAACATGGGATGTTTGCCTTCACAAACGTGGGACACAGATCAAAAAGGAAACATGAAACTGAAGATTACTCAAGTAAAATAGGAAGCTTAAGATCATGGAGGATTTATTCACTACCAAAAATATTAGAGCCAAATCCAAACTCCCCTGAGAAAGTATCTCCAGTTTCACACTAAACAGGACACTTCCTTAGCTTTGTAAACAGGAGACTGATTTGAAACAAACTGCTGAACAACTCTATCCAATCCAGTATTTCAGCCAAGAGAACCTCACCAGAAGCAGTGATGTAAGTGCTCTCTTTTATCCAAAATGTGGTATAATGTAATCAACCTCATAAATACAATAGCAGGCATTTTGGAGGCAATTCTTGAATACAGCTTGAATCAACTGACTAAAAGATTACTACTAAATTTCCCTTCATTAGTGGGCAAAGTCTTACTACAGAGAATGCCAACAAAGAGCCTTCATGGTATTTCTTTGGACTCCTTCAGCATCCTGATGTCAAATCCCTGCAGGTGCACAAAAGCCAGAGCAAGCCAGGACAGCCCTTCTTTGGGGTTGGGATCATGCTAAAAAGTTTTGAGAATTAAAATCATTGAGCTGATCCTTCTTGGTCTCTTCCAACTAAATGTATTTTGTGATTCTATGATAGGTGAATATCTATTTTGCTAGATTAGAAGATATTCTAAAGATAAAATTTGTATTTATTCTGCAAATGCATGTACAAAAGACTTGTGACTACAATATATATACTTTTTTTTATTTTGATAAACTAAATACAACTGACAAAAACATAGCAACAAAACCTGTACAAAAGCCAAAGTGATGTATGCCTTCTTTGCCTCAGTCTTTGATAGTAAGACCAGTTTGCTTTGGGTATCCAGCCTCCTGTGCTAGAAGAGAGGGGCAGGAAGCAGAATGAAGCTCTCACAATCCAAAAGGAAATGGTCAGTGACTTGCTACACCACTTAGACACAAGTCTATGGGGACAGATGGGATCCACCCAAGGGTCCTGAGAGCTGCAAGAAGTGCTCACCAAGCCACATTCCACCATTTACCAACAGTCCTAGCAAATCTGGAAGGGCCAGTTAACTGGAGGTCAGCAAATGTGACACCCATCTACAAGAATGGCTGGGAGGATACAGGGAAATACAGGCCTGCCAGCCTGACCTAGTGCAGGGGAAAAGTTATGGCACAGCTCATCAACAGTGTCATCACACAGAACATGCATGACAACCAGGGGATCAGGCCCAGTCAGCATGGCTGCAGGAAAGGAAGGTCCTGATTGACCAACCTGATCTCCTTCTGTGACCAGGNCCTGTAATATCATTTATATATCAGCAGCTAATACTAGGTTCAATTGCTAGGAAGGGATTCATTGACAACAGTACAAGACCTTCCATCATGGCAATTAGAATAGGTTGCCAAATCCCTTTGTTTGCCTCAAAGTAGTATATTAAGCTAGTAAATAGGAATATAGAAGGGAAAATTGTTCTGAAGATTTTACTGAAACCATGACATACTATGCAGCTATACCCACTGTAGTAATTTAGATTAAAAAAAAAAACAAAAAACAACCAAAAAAAATTTGGTGTGTATAAACAAATACAAAAAAGTTTATTCTCTGCTTTCCATCAGGGGATGATATCCAGCCACTTCCCAGCAAGCAAAGTTGCAGTAAAATAAAAATACCTCCATTCCTCCTCCCTTCTTGAGCTTTTATATCTGACCTGATGTATGTCATATGGTACATAATACCCCTTTGGTTAATTTGGGCCTGGTTGTGTCCCCTCCCAGGACCTCTCCCACTCCCAGCCACTTGAGAGGGGCAGAATGTTAGAGACAGCCCTGATGCTGTGCCAGCATTGCTCAGCAGCAACCACAACACTGCTGTGTCACCAACACATTTCTAACTACCAAAGCAAACCACAGCACTGTGAGGGCTGATGNGAAAGGCTGTGGATGTTGGCTGCCTGGACTTTATGTACTGGGTTTACCTTGACTGAACACCAAGTGCCCATCAANGCCTGGTTGTGTCCCCTCCCAGGACCTCTCCCACTCCCAGCCACTTGAGAGGGGCAGAATGTTAGAGACAGCCCTGATGCTGTGCCAGCATTGCTCAGCAGCAGCCACAACACTGCTGTGTCACCAACACATTTCTAACTACCAAAGCAAACCACAGCACTGTGAGGGCTGATGTGGGGAAAATTAACTCCATCTCAGCCAGTCCCAAGACACTTTAGTAAAGCTTCTGACACCACATCCCACTGAATTATCCTGCAGAAACCAGATGCTCACGGCTTGGAGAGGTGCACTATTTCCTGTAGAGAAGACTGCCCTCTTGTCCAGGTCCAGAGAGTGGTGCTGAATGGGGTTACATCCAACTGCTGGCTGCTCACAGGCCAGCTCAAGAGAGCTCAGTACTGGGGCCAGTCCTGTTCAGTATCCTTATCGATGGCCTGGATGAGAGGAGCGAGTGCACCCTCAGCAAGCCTGCAGACAAAACCAAGCTGGGCAGGAGCCTTGGTTTGCTGCAGGGTAGGAGGGCTGTGCAGAGGGATCTGGACAGGCCAGATTGATGGCCCTAGGCCAATTGTATAAGTGCCAAGTAAACAGCTGGGCTTGATGATCTTGGACGACCTAAATAATTCTACGATTCCTAATTTTGCAAATATTTGGTACACTTGGTTCATAAAAAAATATATAGTTATTTTACTCACCTCATTTACATATAAGCTATTTGAGCTTTCTTATTACACTGTCCTGTATGACTTGAACCCCTTGACTTCAGCAGAATTATGAAGATGGTCAAAGTTAAGCACACGATGAATATTACTGCACTAATGATCCCCTGTGAATTTTTTATTTATGCCTATTCCTAGATGTTTTATGAAACACAACATCTCTATGGCATGGCCGTAGAAAAGAACTCCCAATGTTATTTTAGATTTCCAGCACTGTTCAGTTTCTACAAATCAAAGCAATACAACTATCAAGTTTTCTCTTCCAGCCCTTCAAGAACTAGCTGGCCTAATTCAGTTTCATAGTAATACTTTAAAAAGCCTCAAATGAAAACCAAGAAGTTTCAAGAAATTGTCTGAAGAATTTATAGTGACTTACACTATGATATACATCTGCCTGATAAAACATATTTCAATTTCCTTTAGAGAATTCCTCTATGCTGCATGCTGCTGAGTCAGGGCTGGAATTCTCATGCAATATGCTTTGATATTTCAGTCCAAACTGTTAATTATACAGATAAGAGACATCATCAAAGTCAGATAACTGTAGACCAAAGTGCATTACTGCAGAGAAGTTAGTAATGCTTTTTTTTTTTAAACTGATGAAGCCCGAAAAACCTATTTCGATACAAAATCTAGAAAAAAGGGAAATAAAGCCTGTAAAAACCTATTTATTTTGGCCATTTTACAGTTGACACAATTTTATGTTACCAGAATCTTCTAAAAAAATGTATACAAGCCTATTATAAAAGAACTCAGTAAGTGCATTGCAAAAGTGATGTTCTGTACCATTAGTGATACCGGAGACATTTCATAGAATCATGGAAACATAAAATCACAGAATCATGAAATGGTTTGGGTTCAAAGGAACCTTAAGGGTCATCTAGTTCCAATCCCCCATATGAGCAGGGACACTTTGCACTAGACCAGCTTGATGAAACCCCTTGTACAGACCTCTCTGGGCAACCGGTGCCAGGGCCCCACCACATCCACAGTAAAGAATTTCTCCTAACACCATAAAATCATAAGGTGGCTTGGCTTGGAAGGGACATTAAAGCATCTAATCTAAACCTACCCTCTGTAAAAACCAACCAAACAACCAAAAAACAGAAAACAAAACAATTTTCTCCCCAAAACAGACACTTAACATTTGTTTGGTGAGAGAATACCGCCCAAATCACCATATACTTTTCCCTGTGATTAGGCACCAACTAATACAGGGAAGAAGAGGGTAGAGTTAATGGCATACATCCATTTGGACAGGGCCTTAAAGAGCCAAAAGCTGTTGGCATTTCTCCAGAATTAAAAAGTACAGTTTTTTCTTTGTATTTTGGTGTTGCACAAGCAAAGCAAAGTTTGAAAATTCCAGGTTTTTTTGGATTCATAATGAAAACCACAAGAGCGTGGAATCTTACCACGAGTCATCTGATGTTATGGTTTCAAATCCACATCAGAAGATACTGATTCCATGGCTTTCAGTTGTTTACATACTGAAATGACCTGACACTATGCTGTCTGTTCTGTTCTGTCTTTTCTTTGAACTCTTGAGTTTGAAGTTTAAAGTATGTATGGTGATGCTTAGTCTGAAGATACAGACTAGGCATACTTCCTATACTAAGCAGATGTTTGTTCAATAAATGATAAGAAAAAGCATGTGATGTTTCAGTTAGACATTATATAGTAAATAATATTATTTAGCACTCTTTATCTTCTACTTTTCATCTCCATGTACACATAAACAACCAAAATAGAAGAAACAAAATACCAGACTTCTTGTAACTAGGCAGTATTACCTGCATACTGCAAACTGGGAAACTGAGTCAAAATAGAACAATGGAAGCATCTGGAAGACCTCTGTGTTATTCTGATGAACTTCAAAGTACTTAACTTAACAGCATTAATAAACACTCTAAGTGAATACCAGTACTTGTGCTATAAATGTCGCTGGCACCTCCAGGACACTTTAAAGAATTGATCAGTGCTACACTGGACTGCTGAGTCATCAATGACCGTCCTTCAACAAGGACAAGAGGATGTCTTGTAAGCAAGCTATTTATATTCTTAATATCTTCAGCAGAAAGTACAGTCTGGTTAGGCTTAGTAGTCATTAAATAGCAATTTTTGTATGAGCTGCCCTCCTCCACAGATTTCTTATCAGATCAACTTCAGTCTTAAGTAAGAGCAATTACAAATAAGCCAACTTCTTTTAGACTGAAAGAAGAAAGGCAATATTGAATCATGCACACTGCAAAGGTTTTTGTTGGCCAGAAGCAAGACCAAGCCTCCATATTAAACTCCGTGTATGCAGTACCACTAGGTTATCCTGCTTGGAACTGGAACTCAAAGGGTTCCTTTTTTTTAAAATAAAATGTGCAGGTGGTCTTGAACTTCCCAAGATATTTTTTTGAAGCTGAATAAGCCTTGTTTCCTCTTCTAATTTCAAAACCTAATAATCATGATCATCAACATAATATTAAACTACTTTTTATCTTTGCTGTGTGTTTTGAGAGACTGTTGTAACACATTTATCCCAAGGTACTGCATGTTCTCAGATCCCATTCTGTATTGTCATATCTGCAAATATTTACAAGGCAAAAAATACTGTCTGACTCAGCAGCACAACTCACATGTCTTTCATGCCGTTCCATATCAATGCTTCAGACCAAAACAACACAAAATCACTACTGAATTATAAAAGACAGAAATACTATTAGTGGCCTACAGCCAACTGTGGTCTAAGCATTTGCTTGTGAGCCTGTCACATGCATGCAACATTTGGAATACTGCTCAAAACCTTTGGCTATACAAATATAGACCCTCAGTCAAGGAATTCAAGCAACAGTTTCACTTGACTAAAATCAGCAGGGTCAGCAGCTGACCTGCTTTAAATGTTGCAACCCCACACCAGCTCCACTGGCCACACCAGAATAGGTGGTCCTTTGCAGAGAAAAAGCAACAGGATTCCCAAGCATAGGGAGAGAGCAAGGCTGCAGCATACTAGGGGGTCTGCATGTGGTCTCCATCAAACCTGTGACTTCTTCAGTACATCCTCAACATCCACTCAAGAAGTGCACAAGTGTCTGACTTCAGCATGGGCACATTCACTGTAGGCCACAAGGCTCACTAGCACATGTCCCAGCAAGGATGAAAGGCAGGATGTAATTACATATAGATCTGTCCCCTTCCAACAGCCTCAGTATTAGTCCACCGGGTACCCACAAAGACCAACCACTACAAGTTGCCTCGGGTAATTTTAAAGGTGCAAAGTTTAATCAAATTGTTAAATTATCACAACTGGAAAGACAGCAATTAACTAATTTCAAAGGCTTGTTCTCTTCATTACTGCAAGAAGCAATTGCACCACAGGAAGTCTTCTGAGAAGTAAAACACCCATCATACTGCCATTAATATGAAAACTTTATTTATATTAGGGCTTAATGATTTCTTCATTGACTATACAGAGACAATCAGACTAATACACATTTTGATGTTCTAAGTATGTAGGTTTTCAATGAAAAAGCTTGTTTGAAGTTTGAGCTGGATGGAAGCTTGCTTAGCTTACTTCACAGATGGTCTCAGTTCTTCTATGAAGATGGCAGGCTAACAAGTCATGAAGCTTGATAAAACACAGAATAATTTTAAAGAAAGAACAGAAATAACAAATATGTACTTTTATTGTTGCAAACACATACTTTTTTCCTCTAATGAGATTAACTGACTTCTGTATCAGAAAGAACTGCAATTCTGTCCTGCTTTCTGACTCAACACTTCCATTATAAAAAAAATCCTCCAGCTTCTCTAAGTCTTCTTTCAGTGACAAGGAAAGGCATATAAAATATTATTAAATTCAATATGGCTCCAAACTTTAAACAAAAACATCTTCCTAAATCAACTGTACACCCATTTACATGCATTGTATACATGCTGGAAAATAAACACTGGCAAACAGTCTTGGAAATGGCTCAAGTGACTGGGTTTTTGAAAAGGGTTTATAAAATATATAACTGCCGTCAACTGGAAGATGTTAACTTGAACACTGATGTTAACTCTGTTCATTTGCAAGGAGAACATCCTGCATTTCGCCGTCTAAGCAGGTACACGGCAACGTGCAAAAGCAAGCTCTCCCACGTGAGGCTGGAACGTTCCAGGCTGTTCCCTGGCCAAAGGCTCTCCCAAACTCAAAGTCGTGCGTTCTAGAGGTGAACTTCAGCAGCGCTATTTTTATGCAGTCTCCCCGTTCACTCGCTCCCCGTGGGGCCACGGCACAGGACCACGTTCACTCGAGGCACCTGCGTCCCGCACGGCGGTGCTGCGGACCCTGGGCAGCACCTCGGCTGTCCGGGACATCCTCTGCCGGCAGCTCCCTGAGGGCACCGCACCGGAGCTCGGGCTGAAACACCGTTCCTACGGGGTGGCGGTGTCCGAGAGCCCGCTGCCGCCCTGATGGGTGCGCACCATCCCCGGCCACCACAAGGGACGAGGCCAGTCCTGGCGGGGCAGTGCCAGCCGATCCAGGGGAACACCAAGCCCTGGGCTCAGAGCCTCCGCTCGAGGAAGTCCCCAAACCCGGCGAGCAGCACGCCGACAGCTCTTACAGGAGTCGAAGGCGGCGAGGCTGTGGCAGGGCCGGGAGACGATCCCGCTCCCGGCCAAGGAGCCCTGGGGCGACGGCGGCCCCCCC
>VZRH01006724.1:194139-214493 GCA_013397555.1 Urocynchramus pylzowi | reverse complement strand
TGCACCGCGCCTCGCACCGGCCCCGCCCGCCGCGGGAGCCGCCGCCGGGGTCTGCCGCGCCGGGGAGGAAAGGGGGCCCGCGGGAAGGGGGCGGGAGCGGTGCCCGGGCCCTCCCTGAGCTACCGGCCGCGCCGTCTCCACTCCGGGTAAAAAGTGGCAGGAGGGATGGTGCGGAGGGAACGCCGGACTCCCGGCGGCTGAGTAGGACGGGAGTGGTGTGCCAAGGGTTCTCCGCCAGCTCAGGGGCCACGCACCCGGCGGTCCCGTCACCCTCGGGCCCGCGGTGGCCACGTAAAAGTCATCGCTGGTCCGAATGCCTTAAATCTCCTAGCTGTGCCAGGGCGGGTGGGGAGACATAGTGGGACAACTGGTGAATAATCCGCAGTTGTCCCTGGGAGAAATATATGGGCTTCTTCTGTCATGCCAAGCACTGTCCAAAGCTTTTCATAAAAAGTTAGTTCTTAGTAATTTAGACCCTCGTTAAATTTGGCCTGGTATTAAAAGATTGTATTACTGCCTGGAAGAGTTTAGGTCTAAACCAAAGGTATGTGAGGGCTGTAATTAGATTGCTAGTTTACTACTCTTTTTCTTTCCATTAGTTGCAATAAAAATAATCAAAAGGAAGATGCAAAAAAAAAAAAAAAAAAGCCAAAAAACAAACAAAAAAACCTGCTCAGGTTTTAACAGTTATCTAATAAATTTTTCCCTACTCAGTTTATTTCTTACAACATTTTATGCAGTCTTAGCCAGTCTAACAAACTGTTACATGCTGCCAGATCTTTAACAACATGAAACATACGTCATTAGCAGAAGAATGTCAATATGGTGCTGTATCAGGAGTCTTGGACGAGTCCTGCTACACTGTGAGTTCTGCCTCTGGCTGTGTGAAGCATTTTCTCCAAGAGCATGCTAGGATGACAATGGGACTGAAACATCTTGTATGTCTTAGGAAACCAGTGGGGTGCAATTCTGTTATGCATAATTCATGCTCCTTTATCCCTTTCATGTTCCCCAAAACTGACAGCGAACCTAATCCTGCTCCCATGTGGTAGATAATGGAAAGGCTCCAACAGTGCTTCATTTGTGAGCAGATGTGCCTATATTTTAGGTGCCCATTTCAGGGGGGAACTGGGTGAACAGAGGGAAGGTGGCCAATTCAATCATCCTAATAGAAACAGAATGTCAAATAGAGGACACAGAATGAATGAGTATGGGGGAGCTTGGGAGATGTTCTCTGTTCATCAAATCAATGTGTCTGCCTCACTCCGGTTAACTTACAAGGAACTACCAGAAAACGCCAATAGAATCCCTGCTCCCCAGCTCTCTTCTGACCTTTACTGCAACTCATGGTGAAGTCTTGCCTTTCTTAGTGCCTTCAGGCCCTCCTTCTCTTTTAGACTCAGGATGTTGGAACCTGTAATTGGTTCTCTTTGGGGAAGTTGCAATTTTAAGCTGGAAGAGAAAGAAGGACACATTACCTTCCAGCCAAAAGTCAGACGAAAGATATTTTGACAGTATCTGAGCAATTGCACAATGCAGTCAAGAAATGGCAGTATTTCCCAGGCTGTTTCTCTTTCTGTGTTGAAATTCATCCATATAAATTTGCTTATGTAAAATTCATACATCTTCCCAAGACCTGGGTATAGAGACAGAGTCTCTCTGGCCCCATGCCTCCCTGGCTGCAAAGGTCCAACTTTAACAGAAGAGTAAAAGAGACTTCTGTCTTTAACAGTCCACAGTTGTTTGGCTGACATGCTCCCTGGCTTGATAGAGACTATAAGTTTAAACTTCCTCAAGCTGACCAGGATGCAGAAGTGAGCATCACTCAGCACTTTTTTTTTTTTTTTTTAAAGTACATACTGTTTTGGTACATAAGATGAAATTCTTGCTTATGTAGTAGAGATACCTGGTTGCTTAGAGAATTCTCAAGCAAAACAGCATGAGGCCTCATCAGCTAGATGATGATGGATACAGGGAAGTGATTCCACCACCAGTGGCTTTGATACATACTAAGAGGAGCCCTGTGTAACTCATATCACATGCTCACGGTATGTTTCTGTTTCTCCCTGTACAAAGCATGGGATAGTGACACCCTTTGTTCTTAAAACAAAAAATAGTTCTGTAGCAGACAAGTCTCTTTTTAGGTCAAAAAACAGGGAACAACATTGTGGAGTCCAAAACAGAGGCCTTGTTCAATGAATTATCAAATATTTCTTTTAGTTCTAGTATCAAAAAACCCCCAGATTTCCCAAGTTGATGTACAGGAGGACCGAAAGATTTTGGGAGAGACAAGCAAAACTAAAATGCATTGGTAGACTGTTAGAGGAAAGGCCTGCATTTCAATGACTGTTACTACAGCTTCTTAGTTCACTTTTAAAACCACTACACCCACTAAAAGCCAGAAAAGTATCTGTATAATAAGGTATCATAGAACCCCCATCAAAGAGAGAGAAGCTTGGATTATACTCAGACAGTTTTATAAGCATATCACTGGGTCTTTATTTTCTGGCAAAAATTCTAGCACATTGGCTAATCTGCATTCTAAGTGCTTGGGATAATTTAAAGCATCAGGTGGCTTCTGTTGGAAGACCTAGAGCAAGTTATGGTTGTTGCATAAAAGGACACGCTGATATATAAGTGTGATAACCTAGGTAATAATAAATTTGTCAGCTCAACTGGGACCCTAATAAAAAAGTCTTCACATGGAAGTCAATTAATAGAAATTTAAAAGAAAATAATATTGTTACTTTCTATCAACCTGGAAAATCTTACCATGCTAACTTGGAAATCTGGTTGACAAGCAGAATAGCATCCAATTATGGCTTTCATAACATACCAATTTGTACTGCATGATTTGAATCATATGAAATGAAAGCCATGCATACTAAGTGTTTGCAGAACTTCTTAAATGACAGGCTTAAAAATGTTTATGGAAAAGGGAAACATTATTAAATGGATTCTCTTTGAGAGAGTGCCACTTAGGCTAATTTTTTACTTCTGCATTGGTTTACATTTGTAGGCACACAGTTTGTGGTAATTGGGAGTGGGGCTGCAGCCGAGCCTCATCCCCAATGGGTACAGCTGTGAAAAGCAGGTGAGCAGCATTGGAGGTGATGAGCATGGAGTGCCCAGGTGCACTGACCAACCTGGAAAGGGAACAGAAGGCACACAGGTGCAATACATGAAGAATCTGGGTTATAAAAAGTTGGGCTGAAGAGCAATAAAGAGTAGACCTTGAAGCCTTCTACAGTAGTATGCTGATACTCTGTATGGGCAGGTGCTTCAAGCCTTCTGAAGCTAAATGGTGTTGCTCTGTGTGGGTTGATGCTTTCTGAAATTGTATCCTGATACTCTGTGTATTGTGACATACATTTCCAACAATGACCTGTGAAAATTGCATCTATTACTGATCACTATTGAAGGTGATTAAAGCTTTGGGGGAATAACAACAGGATCATTTATAGCATTGGTAATATATTGAGACAGATGTGTAGTTACTGGATATAAGTGTAAAGCTGAACCCTGGCCTAGCTTATGATTCAAAATAGCCACTGGCAGCACTGCCTGGTGCCTGTAGCATCCACCTCACCTCATTTTAGTCCTCAAAAGTTCCTGGTATTATCTAGTCACACAGGTTCTCATTGTTGATGGACAAAATGGGGCTCCCATCAGAGGACCCTTTAGCCCAGAGGTTTTAGGCAGTCATGATGGGGTGGTTTGGAAGGTCCAGTTTCTATCCACTAACTATGGAGAGAGTACAGGGAAAAAATACATCCATAATTACAGGATAGAATATTTAATCCTAGAAAGCACTGATGCAGAAAAAAATGATTGGGGTGGATTATCAAGTCAATGGGCTGTAGCCATCTCTGTTATCATTGGGATATGTTAACATATCCCTGTTATCTGGGAGATGCTCCAGAGTCATACAGTTTGTCTATGGAGCACAAATGCACTGTTTGTCCAGAGAATTTGAACTATGTTGATTAAGTAGCAAAATCCAAGATATCTCTGAGTTTTCTCTGGGATCCTTGAGTATTTATTTAAAGGAGACTATCAGTTAGAGTAGGGGCATTATGCCTTCTTATTAGATTGCTGCCTCAAGTTCCTATGAATAAAGTCTTAGAAAGGATCATAGTAAAGTGATAAACACTGAGAGGAAAACCACAGGGTTAGCTGGAGGTTGAGAAACATGCCACTCAGGGAAAAGCTTAAAAAATCACAAGCCGTTTAGCTTGTCAAGAAGAAAATCAGAGGGGTCACAGCTACCTCCCGGAGGTAGGATATTGATTCTAGAAGGCTATTTTGTCTAGTGGACAATGACATATCAAGGTGAAAGCTGGAGATAGACAAATTAAGGTTAGAAGAAAAAGGCACATTTTTCTCTGTAGAAAGCTATGGAAGTATCAAAGTTCTTCACCACTGAAAATCTGAAAGGCAAGATTTGATGTTTTCCTAAAACCAGTCAAGTGATTTCAAGCTGTTCTTAGGAACTCTTGGGGTCTATTGATCACTTCTAGAAAGTCTGTAAAGGCAACAGCATGTTCATATGTTCTATACAAGCCACAGATAAAGTTTTAAGTGATTCTGCAGATTTTTGGAGAACAACAACTAAAAAAAATTAACCTCCAAGGATTATTTCCAGGCACTGTGATTTTTGTTGTATAGGAGGGAAGTTAAGAGAGGGCAATGACCTCATCCCCTAGTTTATAATCTGTGACAAAGATGTAAGAATGAGCAGAGGTACATAGAGTAGGATTAAAACATCTCAAAATTGCTAAAATATGTCTTAAGTAAACAACTGTAACCATGATGGAAGACCAAAAGAATGTAAGGAAAATTAGACCAAAGCCATTATGCATCTGGAATTAGAAAACACAGACAGAGTCATGTGTTACTAAGAAAATCGCCCCAGGCACTATGACATCAAGAATAAAAGTGCAGCTCAGGGATCTATGGCCAGATTTACTACCTGAACTTACAGGCAGTGATTCAACAACACATACAAAAAATCCCCAGTGAAACTGATCACTTTAGGTGACCAGACCTGTCAAACACAAGCTCAAGCACTGCTGCCTGGTATCACTACAAACATAGCATTGATTTGTGGAACCTCATGTTAAAACACTGAATGATAGATCTGGGCCACAGACCTGCAAGTGGTGCTGCTGTTTGTCCTCCTCCAGCAACCAGCTGTGCAAGGTCACTTGTCTGGCCCATTCTTGAGAACAGCTGCAGGCAGCTTTGATTTATCCAGTCTTTAGATTTTCCTTTTTGTGCCTGTACTGCTACAGGATGCTGTGCCCTTCTCCCTTTTGTATACCTGTTTCTGGTCCCAACTCTTAAATGACTTTTGCATAGTTTTCCATTGCAAATGTTGAGACAAATATTGCACCAACATGCACATAAGAAGGGAGAGAAAAACAATATCCCAAGCTGAACATGCTGATATATTAAATTTTGAGAAACTGCCATATCACTCAGACTGTCTCCCTGGTACCTAGTGACAGTACCAATTGACATATAGTGTGCATGCAATATTCAGAGTTATGCTTTCAAAACCTGAATATAATCCACAATGAAATGAGAAATGTTGCCCTCCTGAGGTTAAGTAGGATTTTTACCCCCCCATTTATATCAGTGGAATCAGCATTTAGACATAAATTCAGGTTTAAAAATATTGGGCTATGTTTTCTCATAAGTTTTTCATAATAAGAAAGTAATAGCTTCAAAAAGACTGGATTTCTTCTGTAGCCCTGTTCCCAGGTTTGTAGATTTAAAGATAAAGAGACCTTTCTGACATTATATAGTTTAACTTCTTGCATTAATAAGCCAAACCATTTTGCTGTCTGACCTCCTGTTTTGCTTGCTTAGAAGTGTGATATCTTTTAGAAAAATAAAAGATAAAAACTTGATTTTAAAATAGTAGGAAATTAATTTTACAGTATTTTGAGACAGAGAATCACCTACCATCAATGTTAGGTAATTCAAGTGATTAATGACTGGTTTTTGTTTTTGTTTTTTTTTCCCCTCTGGATCTTGTGTTGTGAATGAACAGTAATGGTTTATCAGGATCCTGAGCTTGATCTTAAATATTTGGATGTAAGTAATCTGAAACTATTGGCTTGGATTTAGTAAAAGAGCTGTCCTCAAACCCTTGTATCTTCTATCTGACCACTTGTGTTATTTCTGTGATCAGTTTCTTTGCACCTGTCAAAATTATGTCAGATTTTGTCTTCAAATATATTTGAGTTAGAAAACTGACATCTAAAATTTTAGAGAAATTCTAGGAATGTTTTACAACTGGTAGTATGAGATTTCTAGGATCTGAGGTTTCAGACTCAGAATTTTTTATGATAGTTCATGCTTTCTGTTTGCATGTTGCAGATACCACTTTACAAATAAAGCAACAAGTTTTAGTAAGAACAGTAATGGTATAGGTTCTCTGTGTGTAATACTGCCCAGACATTACTTCTGGACTGCTCTGTGTTCTCTTCTCTTCTCTGGGGCAAGATGAATTTGCCTTCTCTTGACTTCAGCATCTATTTTCTTCAGCATGTTTCCAGAATGGGAACATTTTTCAAATTCTGTAAATTATTATCTTGTAAACAACTTAGGAGATATCACCCAAGCATTGTTGTAAAGACTGAAATGCATCTTGATGCTGAAGCCTGAGAGCAATAACTTGTGTCTTGGCAGAACAAAGATGGCACGTGAACTTCTTGTCATCTACTGTGGTGCAGTTTGTGCTCAGTTCAGAATACATGTAAGAGATCAAATATCTTCATTTAGTGATTGAAGATTTCCCCCCAATTTCCCAAGGCTGAAGTTCTGAGCAGCCATCATACATACGGGTCCTATGTAAATTTCTCTACACAGCCACCTAGATAATCAGAAGTTTATTGAAATATTTTAAGGATTTTATAAGGATTGAACCTTCTAATTATGCAAAATTCTTTTTTGTCCTCCTGAGTAGCAGCTTGCCTTTAATCCTTTGTTAAGTTCAACAGAACACCACTGACTCATATTGTTGACAGTGTTTCAAAACCGCCAAGCCATGATGCTGGGTTGGTTTTGGGTTTTTTTTTCACTCCTTCATGGGTAATTTCATTCCTTTTTGAGGTCTGGACACACATGTACAGTGGACATACTTCCTAGATCTCATCAGCCAAGAACCTCAGCCCTTATTTTTTTCCTGTTTTTCTTTCTCACTCAAGAATTTTCTAATACCACTTCATAAATAGGGAAGATTCTGGCTTGCAGTGAGAAATGTGCACTGCAGAATGGAGAACCCTTTTTCTGTTGCTGACTCTCTTGGTTTAGTTTAGTTATGTTTAGTTATGAGTTGGAAACAACAACATAACTGAGTTTAGTTATGTTTAGTTATGAGTTCCAACAACATAACTGAGTTTAGTTATGTTGTTGGAAAGCAAACTTGTCATATTTTCTCTTGATTTGCCTGTATTTCACAGACATAGCAAAATGAAGCCTTTTCAGTCATTTCACAATCAATAATTTGGCATCATTAAATGAAAAAATCCAGAACATAAAACTAAAAAATGCAAAACTCTGAGGCTCAAAATTCAGAGCTTTTATCATAGAATCATAGAAGGGTTTGAGTTGGAAAGAGCAATAATCATCACGTAGGGAAACCTCCCTGCTATGGGCAGTGACATCTTTCACTAGATCAGATCGCTCAAAGCCCCATCCAGCCTGACTTTCAACAGTTACCGTAGTGGGACAGCCAGAACTTCTATCAGTGACCTGTTCCAGTACCTCACCACCCTCCCAATGGAAAAAAAACCCAACAATTATTCCTTACATCCAATCTGAACCTCCCCTCTTTTGCTTTAAAACCATTGCCCCTTGTCCTGTCATTACAGGTCCTGGTAAAAAGACTTCCTCATCTTCTCTATAAGCCCTGTTTGGATATTGAAGGAAGTCAATAAGGTCATCCCTGGGACTTTTCCAGGCTGAATATTGCCAGCTCTGTCAGGCTTGGTCCATAGGAGAGATATACCAGCCCTTGGACATTTTCAGGGTCCATCTCTGGACCTGCTCTAACAGGTTGCTGTCTTTTTTGCACTGGGGCATCCAGAGCTGGATGCAGCACTTCAGGTGGGGTCTCACAAAGGGGGAATTGAGGGGGGAAACACCTCCCTTCCCTTGCTGGCTAAGCTTCTTTTGATGCAGCTGAGAATATGGTTGGTTTTTTTGGGCCATGAGTGCACATTGACAGGTCATGTCCATTTTTTTTCATCCACTGAGGGAAGTCCTTCTTCCCAGGGTTGCTCTCAATCCATTTATTCCTCCAGTCTGTATTGATACTGGGCATTGCCCTGACTCATGTGTAGAGCCTTCCAGTCACCCTTGTTACCTCTGCACTTACAGTTTGGGTTTGTTTTTTTAATGAAGACTTTTTAAGATCATAAAAAAACCAGAACCCGAATATAACTGATTAAAAATATACAAGCAACCAGATTTTCAAATGGAATTGCTTTGTAAACATTGGAGAAAGCACACACACATGAAACATACTGAAGATTTTCTTTTAAATAGATGCAGTTTTTAAATCATCTTGCTAAGAAAAAATATTTTGAATCTGCTTTGGATGGCAATGAGAGTCTTCAACTTATCTTAGGGGCACCAGTGAGAATGACTTATCTCTGGTTCCTGATTAGTGGGAATACATTCAGGCTGCCCAAATCTTTTTTGAGATTCATTGTCATACAGAGGAGTTGAGTTCACAGTTTTATGCACACAACACATTAACACAACCTAGTTAATCACTTGGCATTGGTTAAGCAGAATTTATGCTGATACTGTGCTAATGACCTTGCACTATCATTAGACTAAATCAGTCTCCTGGGGGAGAACCCAACAAGGCATACTAATTCAATGCATTCCTAGGAAGTAGCATGTACAGTAAAATATATTTTGTCATTTATTGAGCTCAATTTTTAATTCAAGAAGTATTAAATTAAATACCAATGCCTCTCCAGAGACCTCTGGAATGGCAGAACAAGATAAAAACATGCAGTAGAAAAATACAAGGAAAAGAAAGATCGTGCACACCTACAGCAATTGTGGACATTTTAAAATACTGATGTACTCAATAAACAAATGTTGGAATAATCTGCTCTAAACATAGATTTAAAAAACAAAACTTAGAAGGGTAAACAAAACTTTGAGGGATAAATCTGACATAGACATGGTATATTCAATTTATAGTCTGAGAGAAAAGCAGGTGCCACCAGAGGGTGCTTGAGCTAATATGCCATTTTCATAATTAACTTGGGAAGTGTTGAGTTCCCCTTGCCCTTCCCCCACCTCCAATGGCTTTCTTTTTGCCCAGTAAGACAAATACAGATTATTAGCACAGACTTAGATGTTTATCTTAAGAAAACCTAAGTTACCAATCAGGAGTTAGAACATTTCTGAAATAAAACACTTTATGAAACTTAATTCAGCCACCTTTACAACATATGTCATAATTACTACATGTGAAAACTATTTTTTTCAGAGGATTAAATATACCTGATGGAGATAAATCATGCATTTGCAGTACAAAGGGAGATAGTCTGTAGAACCTTTACTTCATTTGTTGCAGTGCTCAAAGTCATGAAGTGAGTGGGGCAGGAGATGGATAGAAAAGAAAACTGAATCCCTGAGGCAGTGAGGTGGAAGGGTTACTACACCCACCTGTGTATTATTACACAGATGACACAAACCAGATTTCTCACAGCTGGTCTTCAGCTCTATGTTTCTCATTTTCTGGATGCCCAGCTGGAGACAGTAGAGTCTCATTAGAAAAAGTTCAGAGCATGCATAGCTATATTTGAAGTTAACAGTTGCTGTTTCTTAAATATGTGTAGTGCTATATAATACCAAATATTATAATCTCAGTGTCTAGAACTAACAGAAACTTAATCTTTTTGTACCCCAATCCCATTTGAGAAAAGGGATGATATACTTCACTATACACTGTAGCACCCAAATTAAGACTGGTACAGGATCTGCCAAATAAAATCCTGCATCTGACAATAGATATGTCTGTAACGTAGACAAAAATTGACAGTTTTTGAACAGGGTTAATGTGTCTATCTAAGGATAAACTGAGTTGCACCCTGGAAGTACCTTTTTTTTTCTTTTTTTTTTTTCTTTTTTTTTTTTTTTTTTTGTGAAAGTAAGGTGGAAACACAAACTGTCTACTTCCGCTGCAGATATCTGGAGGCAGTACAGGTGAATCCTGCCTTCTGTGCTGACCTCCATTTTGGGCACTGAATGAGGCAGAGACTATAAGAAAAAATAGTCTTAGATCATGTTATTTGTTAGATGTCTTTGTTATAGCTATGCACAAGGGACCAAACTAAGTTTGCACAGAATGTTTTTTGAAAGTCTGGCGTGGTAATCTTAATAGCAGTATAATAGTTATTCACTGGGAATGAAAAGACATCAGCCTGAGGCAGACACTTGGAATGTTGCATTTCAGTTCAAACAGTTAAAGTTTGAAAAGAGAACAAATTGATAATAGGTAATTTTACCAGCTCTCCCAGAGAAACTTTCATCATTTCTCAGTCCTGTGGCATGCAACAGAGCTTGCAGGGCAGCCCTGTAGGCCTGTGCATATCTGAGCTCTAGTACTATGTTCAGCATTCCTCTGGAGTTAGTTAAGTACATTTCATTTTCAAGAGTTTTCACAAAAATGGCATAATCCTCAGAGACTTTCACTGGAAACTATGTAGGTGTTTGTTAACATTCACACTGTAGAAATAGGGAAAACATAGACTGCAATTATTTGTCCAGGATCACATTGCACAAAATTATCAGGTAACCAATGGAAGTACGAGTCAGTGTTTAGCTCATCAGACTAACATTCCTTACTAAGTTTTCTGTATGTTTTTTCCTGATAAGGCTGCACTGTCCCATTGCATGTGGGCAATGACTTTGCATGCTGATGTTACAGGCTTGTCTGAAAGGAGAAGGATCTGGACTAAGCCCTGAAAACTGTGTGATATGATCATTTAAAACAGCTCAGGGATTACAGTGTCTGGCAGGAGGTGATTGTACTGCTTGATTCACAGTTCCTCAGACACAGTTTATGTTAAGCTTACCAGGAATCTTTCATGTGTCTTCCTGGTGTAAGTCTTCTGGATATTTTATGAGCAACAAAATGACTTTTGATCTCACCAAACAGCATTAGATACCACTGTACTTCCTAAATTTCTTTCATCTGCACTTTGCTTGTTTGGAAGCTGCCCTGGATGGGGAAGTCAGTAAGATCAGGCATTAGAGGCTCTGCTGTATGGTTGCTCTGGCTGTGTTGCAATGAAAGCTTACTTTAAGCAGGGGTAGGCCATGTGAGCTCCTTATTAGCCATTATGAACCCAGTGAACAGCGTATGAGAATTTGTGACCTTCCTAGGCAGGGCATAAACATCTAGCATATTATAAAAGGGCTTTGGAGGCATCAGTTCTGAGTCTGACTTGATTTAGTTTACCACAGGACACCAGAAAACTGATTTTGACCTTTAAATAAAGGTCAAACCCAAAACTGCCTACTAATTTTGGAAATCTGATTTTCAGAAGAGTGCATCATTTTCAGCCACAGTAGGTATTCAGGCATTACAATTGTATTTCTATTGCTGTTGCAGATTTACTTGAGAAGGAAAAAGAGAAATGGACCATGAACTTTTTAGTCATCCTGTTAACACTGACCAAATCAGCACATCATTAGATGTATTTGCATTACTACCACTCTCCACCCACAGTTTAAATAGGGACCCTGGGACTAGTCATTGAGTAACCAAGATTTTTTGGAGAACTGCTGTTTGTGTGGCTATAATGGCAGCTAGTTTATATCAAAAGTCAATGGAGGTGGGAATGAATTGTGTTTATCAATTTGATATCTGAATTTTCCCTGTGCAGATCTGCAGGACAGAAAGTCACATAGTGATGCTATACACAGACAGCTGTTTTAGACTGAGCACATCATGGTTCTGGTGCAGATCTATGACACCAAGAGAAACTTCAACAAAGTCATCTACAGATATTTACTGATGAAAGAAATATCCCTGCTTTAAACTGCAGAATCTGCAGCTCTGGTCTTCAGTCAGGTGTCAAAGTAAACTAATCTGGAGCAAAATCAGCTGAGTCACTGAGATCTGAAAAGAACAATTTGTAAAAGGAAAAATGATCAGTCTTATTCTTGGATTAAAAGATAAAGGAGGCTTACTGCAGGTTTTACAAAAGCATTCAAACAGTGTTTTCTGATCAAATCTCACAGTTTTAACAGAGAAGGAATTTGTTTAGGTAATTGAAATGGAAGTTATGTGCCTATTTTTATTGTATTCTTAACAGGTGACACTTTTAACTCTTCACACCTGTGCAAACACACACACAGTCATATATTTGCATGAGAAAGAGCCTTTTTTATGTCCCTCATAGGATCTAATCAGTAATGAAAAGGACCTCAGTTCTAGTAATGTAGCTTTGTGACAGTGAGACAGGTAACCAGTCTATGATTTACAATTTAACTATTTCTTGATCATGTTTTCTTAGGATTTTCATAACAAAATAACATAATGACTCTACAGAAGCAATAATAATGCATTCTTCTAAATTCTGTTGCTGAACACACAGAAGAAGAAGCAAATGAGGTGGAAGGGGCAATAAAATGCCCTTCAAAGTCTTTTATACTTTAAATAGTGTAAACAGAGATTTAGATAAAAAATTAGAAGGCTTGCTCTTATATTAGGCATTTGAGAAGCACAAAGAAAAAATAATGAATCCAAGGAGGATGAGCATACTTAGCTTGGAATTCAGTACATAATTGCAGAGGAAGGAGCTATAGTTTAAAGAAGTAAATCAGCAATGTATTTCACAAAAGTTGAACAGTAGGTGATTTTAATGCTTGGCTTCCTGTTGGTATTTTCAGTTACAGTCTCAAAGTGATTGCCAGCTGAGCTGTAGTCCAAGTAAGTAATTGTTAGTTGTAGCCCCACTGCCAATTATTAATGTATGTTGAACTACCCTGCACAGCATTTATATGTTACTTTACCTTTACCCTGAGTTTTAAGATACCCAAGGTGATAATTTTTTCCTTTCTGTGGGAGTGATGGAAACGGTCGTGGGCTTATTTACAAACAGTATTAATTCATGAGTCTATTTGAAGTTTTTTGTTAGTCTCCATAAAACATTATTAATTTTTAAAATGGAAATACATCATATTAAACATGCTTGGTTTGGTAAGAATATATCACATTTTGAGTAAATTAAGCTTTTGGGATCTTATACCAATTTGTATCTTTTCAGAAGTACTGAATATCAAGAGACAATCGACCTGGTAACAGGATGAGGTCTCTCAATATGTTCCATACCCACGGAATTACTGTCTTAGAGTCTCTGATGAGTAAATTCAGACCCATGTAGTTCATACAGAGGTGACAAACAGGTGTAGTGAAATAATAATACAGTTAGGCCTTTCTTTGATCTATAATTAACATTGCCTTCATTTTCCTACTATCTCACAAAACTCACTTTTTCTTCCCTTTTTTGTAGCTATTCTTGAACTTTGTTATGTACATCTTAGTCTTTCTGAAGGCAGGTATATTGGCCTATGCTGCACTAATCTTCCATAATTGATTTGGGATGTGTGCCAGTCTCTTTTATTATTCTGTGCTGATATCTTTATATGACTGGCTTTTATCCAAATGCTGTCATCTTTTGCATTCTCTTTATCCCTTTGCTCTTTTTGTGCTGAGAGACCATATTTTTAGCCTTTGAGTGTTGCCCCTTCTTCCCTCTAATTTGCAGTGTACAAGGTACAAAGGACAAACTTTCCAAATATTGAGATCCCCATGCTTGGCCTTTCTAATATTTTCTCTACTCTTTTTGGTTAAGGCCAGTATTGCACATAGTTACTAAAATGACATTTAAAGATTTCATTCATTTTATTCTGATTTAGTGCTTTGGTGAACTTATTTTCATTGTCTTATTTTTTTTTTTCTCGGCATTTTACTTTGTATTTTTCACACTATATTTGATTCATTAAAGAAAAGGATGTGATACAGAATCAGAACATTGTACTCTCGTCATGTTCCCTTATAGGTTTCTCATAAGGCAGCTCCTCTATGACTGCTCTACCCTGCCATGTGCCCTGGCATGATAGGGCACAGACTTTTTAGGAGTTCAGTTGATAGAACCCCTTGGGAGGCAGACCTGAAGGGCAAAGTAGTGCAGGAAGGCTGGATGTCGAGAGGTTATGAAGGGGAAGATTAGAAGAGCAAAAGCCCAACTAGAAGTTAATCTCTCAACTGCCATAAAAAACAACAAAGAATGCTTTTTCAAGTACTTTGGAAAAAAATGAAGGGCCAAGGAGAATCTGCATCCCTTATGGATGAGGAGGAACACTTAGCAACAAAGGCTGAGGTACTTAATGCCTTCTTTGCTTCAGTCTGTAATACTAAGATCAGTTGTTTCCCTGGTACTCAGTCCTCTGAGCTGGAAGACAGGGATGAGGAGCAGAATGAAGTCCCTATAACCCAGGGGGAAATGGTCTCAAACTGCTACACCCTTTAGACACACATAAGTCTGTGGAGCTGGATGGAGTTTTCAGTGGGGTGTGTGTCAGTCTCTTCTCCTAGGTGACAAGACAAGAGGAAATAGCCTCTCATTGTGCCAGGGGAGGTTTACATTTGATATTTGGAAAACAATTCCACACCAAATGGGTTGCCAAGCACTGGAACAGGCTCCCCACAGCAGGAGTGGAGTCAACATACCTGGAGGTATTTAAAAGATGTGTAGATGTGGCACACAGGGACATGCTTTAGTGGAGCACTTGGCAGTGCTGGGTTAAACTTAAGAGATCTTAGAGATGTTTTCCAACTTAAAAAATTCAATGATTTCTGTAAAACATGTTTTTAAATAGATAACTTTATAATGAGCTTTAATGCAATGGAAAATCATCTTGGTTTTGTACTGGGGATCTTTGTGTTTTCATATTCATTAAAGGCTCATAACATGTACGACTTCAAAGCTCATAGTATATATGACTTCTTTTTGATTAAATGAAAGAAGCTATTCCTAGAAAAATCAAAATTCCTGTGTTGTTTATATTTGATTTTTTTTTTGAGTGGTCCAGCTCTTTCTTCGTGTGTCATCTGCTGTAGATAATATAGAAGAAAACTAGTTCCTGGTATCTTGCTATGAATTTTCAGCAGCAATCTACAGAGGAAAAAAATGTAAAATTCATTTTAATTGTGGGCCAAGAGAAAATCATATATAACCAATATCCTCAGTACATAGTTTTTAATCCAAATTCCAACTAAACCATTTGTCATTTCAGACCATTAAACCTTGGACAATAGAGCAACCTTATTCAGCACAGTGCATTACCATTCACTTAGCCAAAAATGTGTGGCTAACTCAGTCAGTTGATCTAATATGATTAGTAGGCTGTATGTCAGATTGACATTGATAAATTAGGTATTTGCTGGAGAAAAGGGCTTCACAAACTTTTTTTTATTTTGGACTTATTATCAGCCAGATGCCTATCACCAACTTAATGATGACCTTGTAGCCATCCTTTCCTGTGTTCAGTTCATGATATCATCAGTGATTCATTTTTTATTACTCTTAAGACCCAGGTTTTTTGCATATGGAAAAGTTATCATGGATGAACCAAGACAGACCCTAGGTATTTGAGTAAGTAAGTGAAAAAGACTTTTAGTTAACATTCTTTTTGTAAGCAAGATTATAATTTTCATGTCTATGGTTTTAAGGCTGTAAATACTGGAGAACATAGGCATAGAAGTTTGAGATCTGATTCCAGCAAATATAAGGATTTTTACCTGGATGTTTTAGAGATTACACTACTTGGATGCTTTTCTGGAGTATTAGATTTCCTTTGGTATCATTATGCAAATACAGTTAACACCTTGTGACTGTGTATGGGTTCTTTTAGTAGTACTAAAAATAATAATGAATTACCATGTCTTTAATACAATTTATGTAATATACTATGTGGAACTGATGCAATTACAATCATTCCCCATCTAAAATAGTATCTGAGCCATTTTCAAGATATGTTCATCTCATAATAACTCTCTTATGCATTATTAATTATAACTTGTCATTGTTTTACAGAAGAACTGGAAAACAGAGGTTCTGTGTGTGCTCTTCTTTGAAAGTAAGTTCACTAATTGCCCTTGTTATTCATGAGGAGTGATCCAAAGGCCAGGTTTAGGGTAAGCCAGCTGCTGTACACAGTAGGAAAATTTCAAGTACCTCCTGCATTGTAAAGTGTATGCAAAGGTGCTGTTATCTGCTGTGACAGCAGATCCACCCCAGCAGAATGTGTCTGGCTGTTTTCATATTTCTTTCCCACCTTTGCAGTGGCATCACAGGATTAATATCAGACATGCAAGAGAGAAAAAAAATTCTTAGAAGGTACTGATTTATCATTTACATGGGAGAGTGGAATTTTTAGTCAATCCTCATTCTAACTGCTTACAAGGACAAGGTACCATATCCCATTGTAATATTGTAGATATTTGGCTTTCTGTCCTATAACTGAAGCAACTTAGACTTGCCAGCTAGTGTTCAAAAATTTTGAGAGGGCAGGAGATTATTATGCTGTGTACACAGGTGTTAGCCCTGAACCCAAAGGCTGCAGTGTTTAGCTGATTTAGATGATGGATTTGAATTTTCTGAGCAATTTGAAATTCAAGACACAGCACCACAGAAGATCAAATCCTTGTGCAGTCTATCCAAATGATTCAGTAGGCTATTTTACCATCTTGTCCTATGATTAACTATAGTGAGTAGTAATTAGCAAGGGTGCTTTAAGCTCTTGATATAATGTGCTTTTAAAATAGATACAAGGTAAATGGAACCCTGGACAATCTTTCTGGCTTTCTCTTCTCTAGCATTTCAAAGGCACCTAGAAACTTGGCTTCTTAGTACTACTAAGCAGATTTTAGACCCAAAGGGCATGAGATACATAAAAATTATTCTGGCTGTAACAGAAAATGGAAAAGGCAGATTGGCAGCATTACATCAGAGAACACCATTTCTTCAGCATAAAAGAGGAAAAGAATGTGATACCAGGTTGGACTATCTCTTAAAACTCTTAGACTTCATATGACATTAATAAGCTAATTTTTCTCTCATGCTAGCATTATGTACAGGAGAATATAATGCTTTTGTGCATAATTTATTCTTTCCCCAAGCTAATCTCCTACTCTGGGGAGAACTTTCAGAGTTCAACTCCAAATTTACAGGACTTGAAGAGATACTGAAGTAAGTGTAGCTGCAGACACGTGAATGTGAGTGAAGCTGACATTAAAAAAAAAAAAGCAGATAAGCAAGCAAACTACAGTATAACTCATTGCTACAAAATGTACTTAAGCTAAGAGTTCAAGAGGAAGCAGAAAATACTGGATGATTCATGAGTAAGCATACAGCAGCCTTGTAGTACCTAAAGATGACCTAGATGGAAGCTGGAGAGGGAATTTTAAAAGGACATGTAGTGACAGCACTTAGGAGAATAGCTTTAAACTGAAGGAGGTCAAGGTAAGATCAGATATTAGAAGAAATCTTTTACTGTGAAGGTGGTGAGGCACTGGAACAAGTTGTCCAGAGAAGTTGTGGATGCCCAGTGCCTGGAACTGTTCACAGCCAGGTTAGATGTGGTACTGGAAACGTGGTTTAGTGGGAATTTGGTGATGCTTGGTTAACAGCTAGACTGCATGATCTTAGAGGTCTTTTCCAGCCTAAATGAATCCATGATTTTTTGATTCTTGACTGATAAGTAATAGAAAAGCAGTGTGATCCACCATGAACTTTAATGTATAGTATCATCTCAAGCCAGCATAGAAAGAGACTTCTATTGCAATTTCTGTAAGACCCCCTGAGCATTAGTGTTATTTATTTCTCACAACATAGCTTTCACAGTATTTTCCATCAAGAAGTTTGCTCTGGACTTTGCTTTCTGTTCAAGATTTAAAAGGGTGAGGAATTTGGCTCTCTTTTGAGTCAAAAATGGTTGATTCAGTTAATTAATCAATTGATCTGTTATCAGTACACAAAACTGAAGCGAAAATTCAATGAAGATAGGATAAGTGTCCAAAATATTGTGGAAAGGGAATGCAAAAGATCTGTTAGACTGAATTATTATATGAAATTAGTTCCTGCTGTGAAATGGGATAAAAATCTAGTGGTTGGAACTGGTCTTTCAGAAAATATTCCTAATTAGAAGTAGCTCAGATTTAGTGTCAAATTCATTGCATAATTTGAAGTAGAACAACGTAAGAAAATAAAAACAAAATGCTATTTATGAAGTAGAGGTTCCTTACTCCTTCAGTGCAGTTTAGCATGACTGATTTTTCTGGGAAATTACATGGTCACACTTGATATAACAATCACTCTCCCAGTCTCAGTGACTATATAAACATCTACATTTAAATACACATATAGTGCAGGGGACTGATTCTAGAAAGTATTTGGGCACTTAATTCCTACCCTTGTGTCCTCCAGTATCTTTCCTAATCAAGTCACATTACTCTACCAAACACTTCCAATACTACAATAGGAATCTACCTTTCAAATATTATTTATTAAATTCTCAGGGCCCTGTGACTTTGGCAGACTTTGGGCAGCTGTTTTAAAGACCAGTACCTGCAGGTTCAAAGGTGCTAAATTGATGATGAGGCACATCAGTGGAAGAGCTGTGTCAAGTACCTATCAGACTTAAATTCTAGTCCTCTGCAGTCAACATTTCTTTATGGAGTCACCTGTATATATGATATATAAAGCCCAAAAATGTGCACTTTCATAAAATGTCTTGTACTCAATAATCTCTAGTATATTTCTCTGTAGTATTCTCTTGTACTGGAGATTCAATACATAGACAGTTTCCTAGAAGTCAAAGCAAATGCAATATAAATATGAGTTTCAGTATCAGTTCCCAAGGCATAAGTAAATGGGATTTCTCTGAAGTTCATCTTGCTGCTGAAGTTTATTTAGACTTTTTAGTTATTGGGGGTATTTTTCAGTCTTTTGTGCAATGATTTGTTAATCCTTATTGCCAGAGAATATAGAGCTGTTCCATGCAGATTTTTTTGCTTTATGGATTACAGCAGGAAGACAAAACTTAGACATGGCAAAATTTACTTTATTTGATTCAAAATAAAAGAGGAAAGATACAAAATTCTATTTTTTCACTCTGTAAGAGATATTACAAATTAGCTCAATTGCAAAGTACCTTATTGAATGCTAAATGGCATTCGGAACTGTATAAATTGTACAAGATGCACACGACAATTTCACAAATAAAGCATTTTTATTTGAACTTTCTGTGCAGGCAAAGAAAAGCCATATGCAGTTTGTAAAAGAAGTTCATGCATACTGCTCAGCTGTAGTAGCTTGCATTCCAGTAAGTGATAGCTAAGTCACCTTAGCTTTCTCACTACATATCCACTCAAGGGAGGCAGAAATCCCACAGCACTGGCAAGCCATAAAATTGTAAGAGACTCTATGTAAAGGCTTTTCCAGCTGTACTATTTCAACTAAAGAAAAGCTTTGCCATGATTTACAGACTTTTCCATGCCTGTCTTCTCAGGCATCTATGATTACGTTACTGCTGGACGATTTTCTGTGGCCCTTTGATACAGCATGCCTCAGATATAAGGAAAATAATGAGGGCCTGAGTCTGAAAAATGTCTTGAGCCTTATTTTAAACCTTGCAGCATCCATCTTCAAATTGAACCACTTTACAAGCCTAAGTATAAGCACTCACTTAATTATTTTGTGGAATGGGAATGCTGATGAACCACAGAAGTAGTAGAGAGAGAAATCTTACTGAAATCTTTTAATAGAGCTTTGCTCTGTGTCCCAGCTTCTCAGAATATTGTAACACCAAGGGTGTAGACCAACAAACCTCCCAACCCCACCAAAAAAACAAAACCAAAGAAACCACCCAGAAAACAATTGGTGGAGGAAATAAATGGAAAAAAAATTACACAGTTACTACTAAGAAAAATGCTTAAAATATGTATAAATAAGTATTTTTTTATTTTTCTGTTATATGTTATGTGAAACATAATTGTCTTAAGAAATATGAAGGTATTGAAAATGTATTTCAAGTGCTATTAAAAAAAAATGGTGTAGTGACTAAAAAATGGAATATTTTCAGAGCTTAGCCAATTGCAAATTCCTCTGAAAATCTACCAGGTGCTCTTTTAGATGTGCCAAGTGTATCTCTCTGCTATTTTTCATTTTAGTCTTCCTATAGATTTTTTACAAAATTTGATATGTGATTAAAAAGTGATAACTTTTTTTTTTTTTTTTTTTTTT
>VZRH01006724.1:178182-194094 GCA_013397555.1 Urocynchramus pylzowi | reverse complement strand
TTTTTTTTTTTTTGTGGTTGATTGATACCACTGTCAAGATCTAAGTTTTTGGGCTGCCTCACTGCTATGAGAGGGAAAAATCCATCCCTGTTATCTTTTTTTTATGAATTTCTTCAGGTCAGTATTGTACAGCTTTGGAACATGGGGATCCTAAGTGAAGAACCTGAGTATTTTTCAAGTGGAATTTATATATGGAAATATTAATGATCAAATTATGGAAGTCTTGGACACCTTCCCAGGGCTGCATGAAATTTAAGCATTCCAGTGCAGAAAAGCAGGTACTAATCTGGTCTCTGTAATGGTAAGGTTCAGCAGATGCTTTGTGTTCTTGTCCTGGGTAAGACCAGACACCTGTCTGTCTTTGATGGGGGCTGCAATGTTTGGCTCCTGACTCAGTAAGAAGCCTTTTCCAGAGAGCAGGAATTCCCACAGTCCATACTCATAAGCAGCCCAGCTCAGTAGGGGAGCCTTTAACTTCTCTTAAGAGGATCTACAGAATCAGCACAGCATCAGAACAAATGATCTCTGGGTTCACACGACAAGACTTGAGACTAATCTACTGACTTAGCTATATTTATAGAGGTATGCTATACACTCTAAAATAAAAAATATAAGAAAAGACTTAGAAAACAAAGAGGTTGGAGGTTTAATTACTTGACCAATTCTGAATTATCATCCTTTACAAGCAAAAGAACAAGATTTCTTAGGAAAGGAGAAGTTATCGAGTAAAGGGCAAAAGAGAAGTATTTTAAGTAGTGGAAAGTGTTTTACAGAACAACTCCTTCATTGATGCTACTACAAAAAGGGAAGAACAGAGTATGTACAGAATTTTAACAATCATCAATCTTCTCATGAGATACCACTTGAAGTAATGTGTCCAGGGATTATTCAGCCTGGAGAAGGCTTCAGGTTGAATTTTATTGTGGCCCTTGGATATGTATAGGGGTTGTATAAGAAAAGTTGAGACTTTTTAACAGGGCCTGTAGTGACAGGAAAAGGAGCAATGGTTTTAAAACAAAAGAAGAGTGGTTTAGAATGGATGTGAGGAAATTTTTCTTTTTTTCTTTTTCCCATGAGGGTGGTGAGACACTGGAACAGTTTGCTGAGAGACTTTGTGGATGCCTCACCACTAGAAATGCTAAAAGTCAGACTGTATGAGGTTTTGAGCAGCATGATCCAGTGAAACCTGTCCCTGCCTATGGCAGGTGTTCATTAAATTGCTTTCCAACCCAAATCGTTCTGTGGCTCTGTGTTATGGAGTAGTTTGTGCAATTCTATAGCTCTCGAATCTGCAACTTGCCCCGCTGACAGAGTAATCATTGTGGCATCTCTTCTATATGTCTGTGAGTAGACAGATACAGAGGCTGAAGAAGTTTGTTGAAGTGGTCTTAGGCTCTCCTTAGCACTCAGCTGACCTCATGCTCTTAACAGCTTGGCAGCACAGAAATGGCAACGATGCAGAAGCTGTTCTGGATGTCACACCAATTCTTTTTAATTATTTGGAGGATACGTAGTATGATTCAGTTATCTAAAATGTATGTAAGATTAGAAATGTTGTAGAGAATTCATTGCAGCCTACTGGTACTACTCAGGGCTTGTAGAAGTCTGCTCCCTTCTGCAGTAGCATCTGAGGGCCCAACAGGATACAGAAGGCATTTCAAATGCCTCCAAATCCTCCAGAAAACAAGCCCCATTGGCTTTAAAATGTGTGGATGGAAAAAAAGGCACAAAGTTCATAGGTTCACTAAAGTACCACTCCCACAGGACAGATTTTGGGTCAAAACATACAATCAGTCGTTTTTAAATCACAAAGTTACTTTCTTTAATCAGATTTACTCTCATAATAAAAAGAAAAACCTTCTAACAATTCTAAATTGTTACAATATCCATGTAAATTACTTCCTGGCAAATCACATAGGAGTTTCATTCTGATCACTGTTGTACACTGAGCTTGAATGCTTTCTTTTTTAGACACCAATAGATTCTCATGAAATCACATTGTGGTATGTATTTTGGATTTAAGTTTTATTATTAGTGGCATAACTTGTTGGGAATTACTGTTAGAGGATCTAAGTATTTAAAAGACACTTTATTAGGGTACTTTGGATACAGAGTTCTGAAAAAACAATAGATAAATAGACAAATTCCCTTGTACCCTCTGAACTGGTTCTTCTTTATTAGTGTGATTTGTAGGTTTCATAGGAAGCATTCACTTTCTTATACTTCAAACCATAATTACATTTACTTAGAGGAGCAAGGCATGGGTTTAGTTGTCCTTAAGAATGTCTATTTAGGATTCATTGGAAAATGGACACACATTTCAGGAGAGGAATTCAAACACAAAGAAGAATGAAAAAGGCCTTTCTGTGACTGCAACACCACCCAATACTCAATCATATCATTTATGTAGAGAGAGAAATCTTACTGAAAGATTTCTGGCTTCTGCAGAGTGGGTGGGAAAAAGGCTATATGAAACAATATTTGAATTTGATCACTGTCTATGACAGTTGGCAGCCTTTCCCAAAGCATAAGTAACACTGCCATGATCGTTGGACCATTGGTTTTGTGATCCAGTGCAGAAAAGAAGCAGAGAAAATGCAGAGTGTGGGTGGGAAAAAAGCACAAAGTTCATATGTATCAGTTTAGAAATTGAAAATGGAAAAGTCAGATATCAGAAAAATTTTAAACTATGAGGAATGGTACAATTTTCCCAGGGAAGCAGCATCATCCAAGGAGGCCCTTGGAAGCCCCAAGGTATTAAGCACGCAGCTTTAGTCATGTGCAGGATTACTTTGTGGGATCAAAAAAAAAAAACCCTTCATGATGACCTAGCACAGTAGATATTATATACATTAAAAGTAAGAACTGAAAAGTTGCTGCAGGTACTAATAAGAGCAATGAAAAATGTGGTCAGTTGTATTTGTGTGGAAAAAAAGCATTGCTTTGGTGCCACAAATAGTGACAATTATTCCTTATTCATGGCCAGCATAAAATATCAGTGAGCAAATTTTTTTTTTTTTTTTGTTCTGGATATGTAATATTAACTAATCCGTGTCTGTAATTAAACCTAATCAATCCATTCCAAAATGGCACTTTTCAGTGGAATTCTAAAGACAAGGACAAAATTGTGCATCCTTACATTATATTAATACAAATATCAAAATCCCTTAGGATTAAAGTTTTCACAGAAGAAGTACATCATATAAAAAAGAGTTAACGGACTACTTATGAAATTATAAAACTTTACCAAAGCGTTTAAAGCTGCAAATTAAGTAGTTTGGTGGAACAAGTCTTTCAAATGAGATCATCTGGAAAGATATGCAGTGGTAGTTCTGGGACTGTTGGGTACAAACTGACCCATCAGGAAGAGGATTATTTAGGTCAATGAAATAGTGAAAAATAAAGGAATAATGAGATGAGATATGAAGCTCTCAGTTATTGTTTAGATAAATCATTACAGTAAGACCATCAACTGTATCTTGCCTTCTGCTCAGAAGATGAAAATACTGTATCCTGAGTTGAGAGCAGAATAAAATTCCACAAATTATTTCTTTGTTATATCCAAGATATTTCTAACTTGAAGTGTACCAGAGACTTAACACTGTGAATAAAATTATTCTTAGATATTAAAATTCTGGTACAAATTCTAATATAAATAATATTATAATAATAATCCATTCTAATATGGAACTATTTACCAAATAAGTGATTGAAATGGATAGAGAGCTTCATGCAATTGTGATAAGATGATTTTGCAGTTTGGCCACAGAGATGTAGAAATAAGGATCTGTGAACATCCTGACTCTTTATAAAGCATGTGTATCCAGTATAATTATATATATATACATATATATATTCTGAACTCCTCTCCATAAACATTAGTTCAGACACAGTTACTCCTATATCAGAAGCAAAGTTTGTATCTTCGTCTATTTTAAAACCCCAAGCATGACAAAGGCAATATCAACTACAAACCAGCTGTTATAACAGGAAGGTAACTTGTTTCAGTGAGGACATCACTGTATAAAAATACCAACTCACAACTAAAATATATGAAGTAATACAGTCCATTTGACCCAAGAGACTATTACTTCAAGCATCGATATTAGTTTTGATTGGATTTTGTCTTGTTTGAGCTTCCAGTGGCTCTGGTCTTTTGGACAGTGGTTAGAGTATCTTCCTCACGCTAATAAATTATAACTACAGCACTTAAAAAACCTATATGTAGTCATCATATTGCACAAAACTTCCCATGTTATTACTATTTCCTTAACTCCTCTGATGTGTGAATGGAAAACCTTTCTCTTGCCTGCATCACTGCAGCCTAGTGCACCCATCTCCATAGGGCACATCCAAATGACAATTTGTGCAATCCTCCAACCATTGGCACTTGACAGTCACTCCTACGAAATTTCCAGGTGGATGCAATTTTAGCAAAGTCAAAGTGTTCACAGAAGGTTCACAGTACCTTCCACTGAGAGCTCTTCTCTGTGCAGCATACATTTGTTCTCCAGACAACATATCATAAATGAGCTGAAGAGTGTGAGCTCTGAGTTCACAAAGTCTGCTGATGATAAGAATCTATTCAAAATAAAAAAGACAGGAGATCACTATGAAGAGCTACGAAGGGAGCTTATGAGATTGAGTGACTGGGCAATAGAATGAAAGATGAAATTTGGTATAGATAAATGTGAAGTGATGTATGTGAGGAGAAAGACACTCAGTTTCCTGTATAAAATGGCAGGGTCTGAGGTGACCATTAATGCTATAAAAGTAAGACTTGAGGTTATGACAGATAGATCAGTGGAAAAATGCACTCAGTACCTAACAGAACAACCAACCAACAGAAACAAAAGAAACACCAAACCAAAATCAACAGATCACATCCCGGAACTTACAAGAATATTATTTGGGATAAAAGAGAAAACAAAACTATATAAATGTATAATTTTGTGGATCACCCTCATGCTGAATCTACAGAGTATTCAGAGCAATAGCATTCCTGTCTACACCAAGCAATGTCCATTTTGTCCAGAAACCAGCAGTCCAAAGGAAACAAAATTACAGCCTGATGCAGGGTCAGTTTGACAATGAATCGTGCTGACAACCATGATCTGAAATGATCACTGAGTAGAGTAATAAAGCCTTTGTTTCATTTGTCTAGCAAAAAGACAGAAAAGCACTTAATAAAAAGTTTGTGGGAATGAGGAATATTTGTATTTGTGCAGCTTTTGTGGATATAGATTTATATATCTATATATATGTATTTTAAGGAAGACAAGCTTTCAGAGGAACAAGCTTTTCACTAGGAGTAACACGGTAAGTATCAAACTAAATTGCAGCTGTGATCAATTTAGATGGATATAATTTTTATACCAGAGAATAAACAGACTGTGGGCAGAGGGAAGAAGAAACTGAAACTTTGTAAAGGGTTGTGAACCCGTGTTCCTATTCAGTCTATGACTCCACTAGATATGAATTTTAGTTGCCAAGATTGTAGATGACCATTGAAGAACAATACTCAGATGTAGTGATTGGTGGAAAAGAAAGGGATTGGAAAAAGCCCATATCTGATCAGCAACTTGCCTATAGAAAGCAAGAATCTTATTTTCCTCCCTAAAGAGATGAATTTGCTTTAAACTATTCTCTTCTTCCCCAAGGATTTAGGAAACCTTCTTCATCTGGAAGAAAGAGACTTATAATCTTAAAAAATTTCATCAAATGAAGTGCTTCTCTCAAATTTATTTCACAAAACATGGCTAAAGTACTACTCAACATACTTTATTCAAAGATTCTTAGATTAGTGTACTCATCCAACATGTGTAAAACACTTTCAGCTTCAGTTTATTTCTCCATGTGAGAGAAATGTAACAGTGTCTTACCTATGTAAATTAGAGATATTCCTGAATGGGGTACTCAGCTGGATACTTTAGTGAAGCTGCTTCATGTTGCCTGAGATAGGCAGGTAAATTCTGGGCAGGACTTGGAATATTCATAGTGGTAACAAAAGCCAAATATAAATAGAAGAGCCAGAGTTTTATTTTTTTACTGAAAGAATTATTAGAGTATGAACAGTTTTCCAGATCTCTGTTTTAGATACAGCTCTAATCTTTCCCTTAAATATTCTGGGACTTTTTTTTACTTTGTGTGAAATTTAATTCAGAATGTGTCCTCAAGGCCTCCCACTTCTGCCAGTTCAAACTCTCACAACTGAGATGAGCAGAAGAACTAGCTTGAGAATCTGAGAAAGCACAGGCTTTCTCCAAAATGTTGTTTAGTACTTTCAAGACTAAATTTATGCTGGCCATGGCAGTAGTGACATTTACATCTTCTGAGGAGAAGCCAAACAGCATTATAGATAGTTTTCATACTAAAATTTATAAATAGATCTCCAGATGAGATGTGCTCAAAGACAGCCACAGTTTGCACTGATACACTGTACTTTGCATTACACAGGTGAATCCATAAAATACATGATGGAGCTCTAGATTTCATAGTTTGGACTGGAGGGGACTATCACAGATAACTTAGTCCAACCCCCTTGCCACAGGAAGAGATGCTGTCAGCTAGTTCAGGCTGCTCAAAGCCGCATCCAACCTGACTTTTAATGTTTGCAGTGATGGGGCATCCACAACTTCTCTCAGCAGCCTGTTCCAGTATCTCACCACCATCATCACAGGAAATTTCTTCTTTATGTCCAATATAAACCTACCTTCTTTAAGACCAGGCCTGCCACTACAGGCCCTGTTAAAACGTCTCTCTCCATCTTTCTTGTAAGTCCCCTTCACATTTTGAAAAGCCACAATAAGGTAACCCTGGAGACTTCTCCTGGCTGAGCAACCCCATCTCTCTCAGCCTGATTTTCAGGGCACTATTTCTAGTAAAGCCAGGAGAAAAAATTCCAGAAGTATTCCAGGGAGGGGAACAGACTAATTGTTAAAGACAAAATTATTTTTGGATGTCACTAATGCAATGAAATAGCAATGAGTTTTTCCTGTTTTTTCCCTTAACCAAGTCCAAATCTTTCATCAGGAAAGAGCAAGAAACTGAATGAAAGAGAATATAAGTATGCCTAAAGAATTTAAATAGAGGAAGAACACGGTCTTTTTGATTGCCTGAATATTTCTTTCCTGCAGTGATGTGCAAGCTCACTAGGGAATAGGGAGGAATAGTGAAGAAGAGGAAATTATATACCAGGGAAGTAGAAATTATTATTTCTGTTACTAGAAGCTTTTCATGGAGTGTCTTATATTGGTCTACAAAGAAGGAAATGGATCTGAGGGGCAAGGGCATGAAAAAAGAATGACCCTAATTTCCTGTAATAGATGAGCAGCTGGCACACAGGTCAGGTACGAAGAGTTACAGTAAGTGGGGTGACATTAGCCTGGCATCCAGTCTGCAGTGGGATTCTACAGGGCTGTATCCTCAGCCCAGTTCTCTTCAACATCTTCATAAAAAACTTGAATGCAGGGCTTGAAGTTTGACTAAGTTTGTCAGTGACACTAAACAGGGAGGAGCTGTTGACTGCCTCAAAGGAAGAAAGGCCCTGCAGAGAGACCTCGACAAATTACAAAGATGGCCAATCACCAACGGCATCAAGTTCAGCAAGGGAAAGTGCTGGATTCTGCACCTGGGACAGAGCAACCCTGGATGTGGGGAGTGAGAAGCTGGAGAAAAGTGCTTGGAAAGGAACATGGGGCAAGTTGAACATGAGCCAGCAGTGCCCTGGCAGCCAGGGGCCAACCCTGTCCTGGGGGCATCAGGCACAGCATGGCCAGCCGGGCAAGGGAGGGGATTGTGCTGCTCTGCTCTGCCCTGGGCAGCCTCACCTCCAGGGCTGGGGGCAGTTCTGGGTGCCACCATATAAAAAAGACATTAAAGTATTAGAAAGTGTCCAAAGGAAGGCAACAAAGATGGTGAAGAGCCTTGAGGGGAAGCCTTATGAGGAACAGCTGAGGTCAATTGGTGTGTTCAACCTGGAGAAGACTGAGGGGTGACCCCACTGCAGTCTGCAGCTTCCTCATGAGTGGAAACTCATGAGAGGGATAGGCACTGATCTCGTCACTCTCATGACCAGTGACAGGACTTGAGGAAACGGCATGAAGCTGAGGAGGTATAAGTTAGATTTTGGGAAAAGGTTTTTCACCCAGAGGGTAGCTGAGCACTGGAACAGGCTTCCCAGGGAGATGGTCATAGCACCCAGCCTGTCTGAGTGTTTGGACAATGTTCTCAGGCACATAGAGTGATTCTTTGGGTATTCTGTGCAGGGTTAGGTCCTCCATATTGAGGACTACTACCAAAATATATCTGCCAACATCCTCTCACAAGCTTGCCTCAAAGAAGTTGCATGTAACTGGTCATAAACTGTTTGCAGTGAATGGTGAAGAGGACTGCTTTGTTCTACTGATGTTGTGTATTAATTAAATGGCAAGATCTGAATTGAAGGTGCTGGGAAATGGCTTACTCCAGGTCAGAAAGTTATGACACCTCATGGGTTTCACATACTTTTTCTGTTTCCTACCACATGGTGTTTTTCCTGAAGGGAAGGAAAAACTACAAGGAGTGAGAAGACAAGAAATATTTGTGACCCACATTGAACTACAGCCAAATAGGGTACAGTAGAAAAGTGGACTTCTGTAAAGTGAAAGTGATATAATTTCCCACACACCATCTCTTAATGTCCCTTGTATTTAGCTTCAAAACTCATTTGGATCAAGCATCCTTTTGACAGAGGTTACAGACAATGACTGCTAGGCTGATGTTCTTGTGCAATGGGATGGATGCCAGCAGCAGAGAAGCAGAATCTGTAGGGACCTCTCTGTCAAGGTTAGCAAAGGTGGGAACAGGTAAGACCTGCACCACTCACAGTAACCTACTTTGCCATGCAAAGGGTAGAAGGGATACTGAGTTGCTTGGTGTTTGGACAATGTTACACTATGTATAGTGTGTCACACTATGTATAGCTGGGGAGAAAAAAACACTTTTTGTTGATATGTGTAGGACAATGTAAGAAACTTGGATCTGGATAATTTAAATGGTGGTGTTTGAAAAGAGATCATAGGAAAATAAAAAGTCAAATTTTCTGGGACCAAAGCTACTAGAAAAAAACCCAAAACCTAACACACATCTTTTCTGTTAAATCTCTTTGTGTGAAATTTGGCTTCAAAAACCTGGAATAAGTTCTCTTGTTCTTAAGGTCAGGGAATGGTAAGGGCAGAACAGTAGATTTTGGCAAGTCTGAGAAGCAATCTATTGCTTATTTTTGTTGACCTTTGCATTCACCTTGCTGCTGAAAGAATATTTTTTCAGTATTATGCAGAGAGGAAATCTGTTCATAATAACGTCCTGACTTTTTCCCTTCCTGCTCAGATTGTATCCCTAATAAAGGGGGTTGCTACAAGTACCCATGGGAGCTATAAACATAGTATTGAAGTATTTTTTTACTGTTTGGGCCCTGAATCATGTTAGAGTAGAACAAGAAATAATAAATTAGAAGAAAAAAGGCTTTTGATGCTACTGTTTATATGTGTTATTCAATAAATGTCCCATGCAGACTGCACAAATAGTCCTGGTGACACCCAGAACTTCCCCCTCTTGTGTGAGTGTTTAAAGTATTAGCGTACAGAATCAAGGCTTTGGGAAGCAGAACAGTTTACACAGTTAGCAGACTTGCTCCACAACCACCAGTCTGTGATGCTGAAGAGGCATCCTTTGTCCTTAGGACTGATTGTGTTAGACTCTTGTTACAGTCAGTGGAGAGAAACAGGAACATTTAATGTTGCTATTCATCTTAATCAAAGGGGTCATCTGCTGTAGAAGCACTGATCCCTCTCCATTGACTCAATTGTCTACGTACCTATAGAGACAGACATCTCTATATATGTCAGTAGTGTATTTTCCTGTGGTCAGAGGAGACAAATACCAATCCCTAGGGATTTTGGTCGTACACAGATGTTACAAAAACAAAGTCAATATGAGATGAATGATAAATATTGTGCTAGGAGACCTGCAAAACCAGGCCTCAAGATTTTGAGGCTGGGCATCCCAAATTGGCAGACACTTTCAGCCTTCTGTTCCTAAACATCTTCTCTATCCCTGTGAATAAAATTGGTGCTGATTTACCTTGGAAGGCAGTTATAAAGTCTGTAAATCTGTATAATTTTGACAATCGTCACAGGTAGACCAGAGAAGAAATAATGTGCACTTAGCTTTGGATCAGGACAAAAGTACCTTGCCGAGAAACAACTTATAGGGCTGTGAACTGAATAACACTTTGTCATCATTCTCCAACTCAGTATAATTCATCCTGTGCAGTAACAGCCAACATGGCAGCCATTCTGTTTTCAGTATTTACTAAAAGATAGGAATTCTGTAATAAATGATTGAACACCCATTCATATAATTATGACTTGTGAGATGAAATGCTCTATTTAGAAAATAGAAGGTCATTGCTAGTGCTAAACTATGTGAGGTGACCACAGCACTGGCTCAAGAGGCTGTCCATAGAGACAGAAGTGACAGCAGCTCACCATGTTGGCCATTTCCCCACAGGCCTGAGCTGTGGGGTTTATCCATCTCACAGCATTTAACAAGGCTGAAGAGCGACAGCCCATTTTCTCCAGGCAGCCAAGGCCGGGGCATTCCCTCTGGCTGTGGCTCCCTAAAGTCATATGGTGACAGCAGGGAGAATGCAGGTGGTTGGAGTGACAGAGGGGCTCAGGATGAGTACAGAAAAGGCTGTGTGAGTGCTGGCCCAGAGGGGAGGTGAAGAGACCAGTGCATGAGGCAAGAGGGGCAGGGAGGGGCGGGCAGGCTGGCAGAGCGCACGCAGCGCGCAGGGGGTGCCCATGGTGTGACAGATGGCAGCTGCCCCTCCTTCTCCAGAGCCAGAGGCTCACACAAGGCTCTGGCCCCAAGTCCTCAGCCACACGGCCACAGGTTCCCTACCTTCTCTTATGACACAGACACCAAGTTAAGGAGAGACTTGTAGAGCCATGGGAAGGGGTTCCCAAAGGCCAGTAAGTATGGGGGCAATATTCCCTGCTCAGCCTTTTACAACTCCAGGTACAAAAAAGGGCAGGACCAGACGTGGTATATACTGATCCTAATACACACAGAAAAAACATCTTAGGGACATGAGATGAGGCAAGAGCAAACACCTCACTTTAACGTGTTAACAGCTCTGCAATGTGCCTGAAGTACCTATGAAAATAACTGAAATGATAAAATAATTCCTATCAGGAAAAGAAACGAAATCCTGAAATCAGACAACCAAGCAAAACAAGCACTCTGGTAAGGAGATATGACCAAAGTAAAATGCAATTGAAAAAAACCCAGAAAATTTGAAATGCAGAGACCAAAAGCAATTGCACTGAGATGAAATGAGGTGCAGTGAAAAGGACCAAAACTTGCCAAAATTATTCCCACTGAAATCAAAAAATCAGGGAAGAAATCCAAACTAAGAGACAGAGAAGAAACTGAAAAATGAAATACCACCAATAGAAAGAAAAAATACTGAACAAAGAGAAAACAAGAAAAGCCAATGGGATGACATGAAGAGCAGGGAAATGGACCAGAGCTTGCCCAGTAGATCCTCACTGAAACCACAAGATTTCATTCCCCTTTTTAGGATTAGGGTAAATAAACATATGTCAGGAGTGATTTAGGCAGAAAAAATTGTGCCCAGGGACAGGATGTACTACATGACTTCCCTTTGTGAATTATCTCATTATATGTCTCTTTATTGATGACCTTTGAGGAGTCCAGGAATCATGTGAGTATGGAGAATGACTACTCCTAGTGAGTTCTTACCAGTATTGCTGCAGTTTATTTTAATGGTGCCTTTCTTTGAAACATATCTACAAAAGACTTTGACAGAATTTCTGGTTTTTTATAAGCACTTTAGAAAGGGAACACTGTACTTTTTACAAGGGGGTAATCATAAATTTTGGCAAAAAAATTTGAAGAGCTTATGCTTTTTTATATGTGTTTACAAAAACTACAGTCATTCTCTTTATGTTAGAATTTCAGGGACGAGTCTCATCAAGGACTTCAAAAACACTTCAGGTGAGATCTGAAACTTGTTTATGACAGCAGAAATGTTCATATTACTTCTTAATTGGCTTCATGTCAGGTTTTTTGTGTGCTGTTCATGTAGTGACTGCTGTTTTCTTACTATGAATGAACACACAGTATGATAAATTTTCCTTTTACCTTGGTTAAAGGAAGTTTTTTCTATGTCCACAGTCAGCTGCCTGTGTCCAACACCATATTCCTGAGCTGTGTTGAGGAAAGCTGTGATATATCTCTTCAATCAAATCTGCCTCCCTCAGTGACTGCAAGAGACTTTGACTATTTTTGCCTGCTAAGAGATCATGACACATCTTATGGAAAGAGAAGCTGTGTTATCAAAATACTGCTAGCTACACAGAAAAGCATCAAACCCCCTAACTTTGTTTCTTTAAATGCATCTCAGACTGAATTTAATGGTGCTGCTATTTTTTCTCAAATATATTTCAGACTCGCTCTGCCTGACATAGGCAACCCCCTTAAAAAACACAAAAAGGATTTTAAAAATTGTCTGCAATTGAACCCATTAACATTTGTTAACATGTCAAGACTAAAAGTCTTAAAACATGTAAGTGCTATTTAACATTGCTACATAAATGAGAATTTTTCCCCCTTCCCTCTGTCTTTCAGTGGGTCTTTCTCCCACTTCCCTCCCCCTACCAAATGCAGTTACTAGCTGAATTTTTAAACTAGAAACATCTGTTCTCAATGCATTTTAAGAAAATAGTTACTATTTTTTAAAAAAAAAAAAGTATAGAAGTAAGAATTACAGTAAGATGAAGTACCTGGAGCATCCACACTTAAAACCAGTATCACTTAAAGGTGTTTTAGGAGGAATATTAGAGAACTATGAGAATAATTATTATTGAAGAAGGTATAAACATCATGAATTTCAAAGTAGATGGGTTCAGACTCTGTAAAGCATTTTGGAAGTTTCTCTGCAGTCCAGGAGAGTTGCAGTTATCTCTTCAGATACCTTGTTGGTATCTTTTCCATGAAAAGCAGGAAAATTTGACAAAATACATACTTCCAAGTAGCAGTGTTGCCCAAAGCCACATTTATCTTTTACTGCTTCTGATAGTGAGCCAGTGAGTAATCATGCCTTGAAACTTGGATGGTTGTTCTTCAGCAAAATCCAGGGATCTACAGGAAGAAACCCCAGGATGAACACAGCCTGTTGGTTGCTGAAGGCACAGCCTGTGACACTGGGGGGGTGTCACAGCTTGAGGGTTTCAGAGTTCCTTTCCTCAGAAATATCTGATGGTTGTGTGGCCAGAGCTTTGAATGTCTGCCTGCCTCCCAGTGGCTTTTTCTTTTCCTTCAGTAACACCCAACACCTGTCCCTACAGTTAAATTACAATTTCAGTCAGGTTGCAGGAGGTAAGCAGGTGATGACAGAATGTTACTTGTGGTTTTGAAGCAGTGACAGGGAGACACCTTTAGTGTCTATCAGTGATGCAGGGAAGAGGTAAAAGACAAAGGCTGTGAGGTAAAGGCAACTTTGTTTAAAACATTTTTCTGACCAAAGAACTGGGGAGTGGCTTCCATGAGGAGTAGTGGGTTCTTCATATTTTTGGATATTGAAAGTCTGTATACTTTATTTCAGGTAAATAATGGGAAGCAGAATCATAGGAAGAACTGTGGAAAAGGTTGGAATAGGGGATCATGTATCTTGTTCTGGCTTCACTTAATTCACATGTAACAACTGCTCATTTACTGCATGCCTCTCAAGTCTGCTTGTCACATGCTTCTGATAAACAGCTAATGACTTTTTGTAAACTGGAGTATTTTCTGCCAATATATCAAATACAGTTCCAGCTTCTTCTGCAATAGTCCCAATAAGTGAGGTGGGTTAGTAAATCGAGGTGTATGGGCTTAAACCAGCCATGAGTCTTCCTTAGTGCATTGGCTGGAATCACAGGAAAACTACTGAAGGCACTCTAAACCATGTAAAATGTAATATAAGGATCAGGATTTTTTTTCTTCATGGGGAGAAGGAGGGTTTTGATGCTTATATTTCAGTTGTTCCATTGTAGTCTTGACAGTTAAAGTTTCTTAGCTGCAGTCTGAAGATAGTGCACATAGATTTACACTTGACTAGTGGTTCTGTTATGCCATCTACATGCCAACTGTTCATGGAGCTGCACTACAAACTGCTACCAGCTCACTGCATTTCTCTGTGTTCTAGATATGCTACACAGATTACACTTAGGTTGCCTTTCCCACCACCCCACCCCCCTCCTTCTCCATACTCCACTTGTAAAGGTTTTTTGGCTTACTTTTCCTAAAATTTTTGAAATCTAGGAGTAAGAATAGCATCTGAATATTTATTAAATAAGGAGCAAATAATTTAATAATTTATCATTGTTTCAGTCATACTGAAGTTCACCATCTTTCAACAGTAATGCCAGCTAGAGTGGACTTAAATAATCATTTGATTCTTATCAATAAATACACTGAAGAAGCTGTAACTCAGTAACTAGCAGAATGTGTGTCAAACAAAATGGGCAGTTTGACAAAATTAGCTACAGTATTAAACCACAGCCAGTTATCTCTCCTTGAACGTGTCTCCTTAGATTTATAATCTCTTAGACATCTAGTTGCAAGTGATTTTTTAAAATATTTTTTTCACTGAAGTGTACAATATGATGTAGGGTATTTTTAAAACAGATGTTCTTTGAGTGATTTAGTCAGCTTCAGTTACTGATAAGAAATGGCTGAAACTCCTGCTTGCTTTGTAGAAAATATTTCTGAAGAAACAGAAACAGAAGGTGCTTCTGCCTACTAAGTAGTGTTATCTCTTATAAAAGAAATACATTAAAAAATGTCCTTCTCACCTGCTCAGTGTTGAGGGTTTATTTCATTTTATTGGTGCTTTTTAAAAATTTTTTTTATTGTTTTGGGCAACTCTCAAAGATTCACTAGAGCTGTTTAACAGCAAAATAATGCAGCCAGAGCAGCTGGGTAACTACTGGACAGGGCCTAGCTTGGACATTAATGTGCATTCATTCCATAGCCCTTGGCTAGGGCACTTGCAGAAACAATGACGTGGTTTTACTCGGAAGCAGAGGCAAGAGCAGGGTGCACATGGACCAAAAGGGGCTTCTGAAGCCCTGCTTTGTTCTCTCAGGTGACACTGAGCACCACAAGGAAAGACTTCATCTTCAGAGGTTTGTTTGCAAATGAGAAAGTGTAATCCACCCCATCTTAACCCTCCTTGATTGCATGGCGTTATTAGAACACCTCTTGTTTCTTTTCTCCTGTGAGGCAAGTCTACTCATCCTTCTTTGTGAGTTTCTGGGACTTTTGATCTATTTGCTGTTCTTGTGTTTTGCCTCTCCTTACTTGTAGAAACCAAGAGACAGCAGAACAGAGGTTTCTTTCTACCACACTGTTCACTGCCACATCCATATGGAAAGTGCACAGAATGGCTTTTGAACTGATGCTTTTTTCTCTCTATTCTGCAACATAAAGAGATTTGGTTTTCTTCTGCATAAATCAGGCTACGTGTCTTGGGGATTGCTTCTTATCCCAACCCATTTTTGGGGTCTTTGATTTGTTTTGTATGCTTGTCTGCTCAGGAGTGGCAACTGTCCCTGCCCCACCCCGTATCCTCCCTGGCTCCAGGGCTGTCCTGACAAATGGAAGCTGAGCCGGGGTTCTGGGGAGAGCTGGGGCCGAGGTGAGAGGCAGTGCTAACTCTGATCAGAGATCCTGCTGTTTCTCTGGGGCTTGCCTGCTTCTTTTTGGTTTTAGTGTTTTGTGGTTGTTGGATTTTTCTTTTTTTTGGTGTTTTTTTTTTTTTTTTTTTTTTTGTTTTTTTTTTTTGGGGGTTTTTTTTGG
>VZRH01006724.1:86375-177836 GCA_013397555.1 Urocynchramus pylzowi | reverse complement strand
TTTTTTTTTGTTTTTTTTTTTTTTTTTTGGTTGTTGTTGGGTTTTGGTTTTTGCTTCGGCATTGTGACTGAGCTTGCCGGCTTGGCTTCTTTCGCTGTTTTGCTGTGGGAGAGCCCAGAGCCAGCGGATGTCCCACCAGGACCTGGGACTGCCAGCACCAGAAAAGCCCAAGGAGCCTTTTGCCGCATCCCGGAGCTGGACTGCTACTGCCCCACCTACCTCCGCCATCGCTCCGGGTTTCTGCTGCACCGGAGCTTTTCACCCTCTGCCTGCTGGAGGTCCTGCCGTTCCAGCTTGCTTCTCCGGGGATTTCCTGCTACAGCTCCTTTTGCTATCCAGAGGAGCGGCCGATCCCGGCGCCCTCTGGAGATCCGTAAAAGCATCCCCTTCTCCATCCCTTCCTGCCGGCTGCTCCCACAGCCACCGCGTGCTCCCCGCGACACAGCGCCCCCTGCAGCCGCGGAGGAATCACAGCAGCTGCCCCGCCCACCGGAGCCACCAGCGCCCCTGCCGGCTGTGGCCGGGACTGCACGAGAGGGGCGAGCGCAGCGCCGACGAAGGCTGGGGCCGGGGCCTGCTCGGGTTTGGTGTTGATGGCAGGTTGTTGTTGTTGTTGTTGTGGTTTGCTTGCCTTGTCGTACATATCAGTAAAGAACTGTTATTCCTATTCCTCTATCTGTGCCTGAAAGCCCCTTAATATTAAAATTATAATAATTTGGAAGGGGTTGATATTTTTCCATTCCAAGGGGAGCTCCTGCCTTCCTTAGCAGACACCTGTCTTTCAAAGCAAGACACTGTGCCGTGAAAGTTTTGAGAATTTAAAGATCCGTGTTTTTTCTGATGAGCGCCTGCAATGAGTTGAATTCAGGAACTGAGACTGTGTGTGCTCACCACCCACCCAAAACCATTCCTATTTTAAACACTCCTAATTAACATTCACAATAAATTATTGGAAATGATCTAACAAAGAACTTTGAGTAGTGACTGGACCACTGAAAAAACTCCATGATCTGCTAATGATAATTTGTGAGGATATGATATAAAACAAAGCAATCTCCATAACAGCCACAGTCAGTTTTCCTGTTTGGTGTGTGTTTTGTTACGTTGCTACAGTGAAACAGCTAAGTTAGAATGGCAGTAGCAGGAAATGTACAGATGCTTCTGCTTAGCATAGTTCTGCAGAGCTCACCAAATTGTGCATCAGCTACAGGCAGCAGGAGATCACTCAATTATTTTTTCAGTGTTTTTCCAAATGTCTCAGAAAGACACTGCTAATATTTTGCAAGTTCCTTAGAGAATTCATCTCTGAGGTCTAGGTAGCTCCTCTGGTAGCGCAGAGGAAATCCTATATTATTGGGTCCCAGCAGTGCAGAGAGCAGTCAGCATCCCATCATTTCCTGTTGCTGTCACTTGCTGCAGAGAAGCGGTGCTGACAGGTTACTGTAGAGAGCAGAGAGCTGTTGGTAAGCCTATTTGATTTTCAATTTTCTTATACTACATGCAGCGTTGCTGGGTACCCTGCACACTCTTCTATACTGCGAATAATTCCAGTGAATTTCATAGATGAATTAAAACGTAAAGATCCATCTCAAAGGATGAGATGTAAGAAGAAGAAATGATTGCATTTGAGAAAGGAGGTTTTAGTGCATATGACTGTGGGATGCTGTGACTTGGAGGCTGTTTTTTCACTGGCTGTTGATAAATATGTCTGCTGAGGCCACCAAGGGCACAAACGAGTATTAACACCAGGAGAGGGCAGGAGACCAAACCACCCCTCTTTTTCCTGCTGAAAACAAGGGCACATTCCACCTTTATCTCTGCAGAAGATTTGGTTTCTGAACTGCATACTGCTGAGAATTGAGAATTGCTGAGAACATATGCATTCTGCTTGCTGCACTGTATGAGCCCTCTGAGCTTCATGTTTGCACTAGAGATATTTTTCTTCCTGGTGGCTAAAACTCAGGTTACAGAGTCTGAGCACCAGCTTCACCACCAATGTCTACCATGCATCACTTGGAGACCTGGGCTTTTGGTGAAGCCCCGTTCTTGGGGGCCTCTTGGTGACCTCCACTGTGCCAAAGGGGGCCTCTCTCTGTCCATGCTTATTGTCCTGAAGATGCACAGCAGATGCCTCTTATGAGGTGCTGTTATGATGGGTCACTGCTATTAACATTTGCTTCTCTGACCCATATTTGACTTGCACTACTGTGCATTTTCAAGGCTATAACCATGTCAGAAGGCTGATGTCATTGCAGGACAAAACAGTGGAAAAAATGGGGTCAGAGTGAAAGCTTTTATTCCTGTACAAATATCTGAAATAACACAGGCACTCCTAAGTCTTAACAATGCATTTCTTTTTCCATGTGTTTCCTTTTCTTTTTAATAAAACATGCTCTGTTCCCAAATTCCTGCTTATGTGATCGAAGTGTTAGAATTGGATGAGCTACATGTTAACCTCCTGAAAGATTAGTGATCCTCTAACACAGATTTTAATGGCTCATTAGTGTAAAAGGAAGGGTTGCTGGACTGGTGGGACATAAACATTATTCATACTCAAAAATAATATCTTGCTCTGAGTTCACTTGCTAGCTCCCTCTTGGCAAAAAGGGCAAAGTGCAGCCATTAAAAGGTAGAAACCAAGAAAACACAGATAAGTGCTTCTGACCTGAGTGATATGCAGGCAAGCTCATCACTGAAGGAGGTTAGATTGTTTTACAGGTCTGAGTGGGTGCAACTCTCTGGGATTAAGTAGAACTACTTGTCTTTACAGCAGCAGAGAATGTAGCCCCAGATGTTTAATAGTTTGATACACAGTTCAGAGAAAACAAGTCTACATCCATCACTTAATTTTATTGAACATTTGAACCATCCACATGTTTTCTGATGTCTCCAGCTCTCATTGTGACAACAAAGGAAAACAGCTGGAATATAAACAATGAAATATAGTCTAAAAATGAAGCATTGGAGATGGGATTGGATTTGAACTCTTTGCTTTGTCTGTTTCTTCCGTGGGCATCCCCTGTGCACATCTGACTCAGGTCCCTTTGGCCAAGGTATGGATGCAGCTGTTTTTAAGCCCACGTTGCCTGTAACCACTGATAAGCTAATCACCACTGGCTATACACCAGGAGCTGGTGTAAAAGAGTTTGTTTGGCATTGCTCTCTGCTGAGAGCTGCCTGAGTTAACCTGGTTACTTCTCTGACAGCACTGTTCAACTCTAGAGACAGCCTTGTAACATTTCCTTTGGCCCTTTGGAGGAGGTACTTATGTGTTTGACACCTCCTATGACATTTTGAGGCAACTGGGGGAAAAAGATGCCCTGCAGAGCTGAGCTGTGAGTGCCTCTGAAGTGGGAATAGGGTTGTGATATTGCCATGCTAACAAGATGTTCTTAAGAATGTTCATGTCTTGCAGGTACTCAGTAGCGTTACTTTAATTTAAGTTGTAATTCATTCAGGAGTAATTAATTTTTTGGCTTACCAATATGCTTCAGTTTAGAAATTACTCATTTGGGTTTTACCTGCATTTGGACCAGTGATCTTGATTAAATAGTTCTTCCCTGATTTCTAGTGCAGTGATTCATTCAGGAAGAGTTTTGCCAATATCAAAGTATTTTAAAATGCCATAATTCATTTTTAGTACAGTCAATAATGGCAGATCATGATGAAGGATCAACAATTCTTTTTCTCTACCTCCCCCAATGAATCTACAAATATGTACATACTCTCTTTAATAGCTGAGGCAGTATGCCTTTGTAGTGTGAATATTTACACTGAAAGGTTTTTTTGTTGAAAAATTATTGGCAGTACTGTCCCTTTACATACTTACATTATCTATTATCTTTTTTCCTTTCTGCTGGTTTTCCACTTCAAATTTCATGTATTTGTAGCTCTGGTTCATATTTCTTCCTCAAGGTAGATTATAGATTTAGACAATAGGTTACAGTGGGTTAAGAACGTTTCTTTAATCCCTAATGACTGATATAATTGATGTGTCTGAAGCAGTTTCAAAACAAATACATTTAACTCATGCAATAAAGTCTTCCTGAAATATTTTTTTTTTATCCTGTTCATTTCATGGATCAGTAAAAGCAGAGGTTGCAGGTAAATAACTGGTTCTTTAAAAAAAAAAAAAAAGAGTGCATGATAGGGAAGAATGCTTTTTTGAGAAGTTGCAGTAGGATACAGGATGATACATGGAGAGCCAGTGAAAGGAGGAGGCAATGCATTTATCTGACCAAATTCATATTTCTTGTGGCTTCTTACACCTAAGGTGGCTGTTGAACCTTGTTTTGTAGTCAGAGGAGAGAAACAGGAGCTCCTGAGATTTAGCTTGTAGACAGCTCAAATAGATCAGATGAACCAAACCTTAAACCTCCCCATTTTCTGTGTGTTTACAGGGAGATCTTGAGTGACTACTTTCAGAGCAGACATTTACTGAGGTGTCCCACCATGAGTCTTGATGTTACCTGGCTTAGTTTTAGAGCAGTGGCTGTGACAAAGGGAAGGTGCTCTGTTGCACATTCACCCAGGTTTTTGTGGCTCTAGCACGGGTCTCTCCTGCACTGAGCTGATGCCATGAGATCTGATTTATGGCTGTGTGGAAAGGCAATGCTGTGTCCCATGGTGGCATTGGAACCTCAGTGATACTTCCTGATCAGGTAGCTCAGGTAGCTGGCTGAAATTAAGTGGATAAATGTCAGTCCAACGTTTTCAGTGTGGCTGTTTGGCTCACACTGTTTCCTCACGAAACTCCTGTTTCGTGAGGAAAACTGAAAAGCCTTGGTTCTGATGAAAAAAAATGTTTGAACTATTCCTGTGAGCAACTCATGGTAAAACTGCAAACCATCAGGAGAGAACTGAAAAGGTCTGACTTTTTTAAAATGAGGGATGAGTTTTCAACTACTTGAGGGGATGGCCAGAAGTAAGAATGTTAGTCTTTGGAATATTCCTGTAATTTGGAACAGTTATTCTTTTAGTACAATTGCATAGTGGTTTTTTCTATTCATTGCCATTATTAATTTAATATGCACACTGTGTCTGTATCTGTTCCTTAAAAATTATCCTGTTCTTGGGAGAGCTAAATTATCTGTTTCCTCTCCTTTTCTCTTTTTTACTGTCATCCCCTGTGCTATCAATCCCTGCATGCTTTTTTTTTTTTTCTTTTTTAAGAAGACTGAATTTATTTGTGTCTCGTAAAGTCTCACCTGACAAATAAAGCTGGTCTCCAAATGGAATTTCCACATGTATTAAAATAATGATTGTATTGTGTCTAAATTTATTTTCCAAAGATTTGTGTTCCCTCCAAAATGCGAGCTGTGTAGATAAAGAGAGCTTATGGCAGATAGCTGAAATTAAATTTTTCTCTAAGAAGTTCAGAATCAGCTAAGGAAATGTAGTTCTTAATAGAATGGTGGAGACACTGCTGGAATTTATTGCTATGATGTTAGCCTAGGAGATCAAGCTGACTGCACTGTGTAATTAATACATTGCGATGATGGCACTGGATGATACCACTTAATAGGAGGAACTTGTGCTAACCATCATTATCAATACTGCTTTTTCAATTTCAGATTGTGGTTAACTGATTTGACATTAAATTCCCCTTTACTTTTGTCCTGCACTGCAGAGATTAATTGTTTTGTGGCCAGAGATCAACAGAATATTGATCCACAAGTCAAATCTGTCTACCCACCTTTTACACGCCTTTTGCTTACTACATGGTGGAGTAAATTAAACTGATCTGCTACTGTAAGCTGCTATTTCAATATAAATCTCTCCTTTTATCTTAAGCTCTTTATCACAGTTTTAACAGTGAATTCTGTTCACTCAGTTACTCCTGTCTGTTTAGATTCACCCATCCTAGGATCCTTCATGCCAGACAGTATCTGCTTCAGTAGGATTGGAATAATTTAGCAGCTTTGAAAATGCTACTGTCATTTATTCTAGGAGTCAGCTGTCTTAGAAGGACCCAGGAAAGGCCAAAGTAGTTTTCATTTATTGGCAAACTATTTCTCATGTTAGTACTGACTTTTAATTTAACTGCAAAAATGAGAAAGTAAACATTATTTTGGAAAATTCAGTCAATAGAGATCATTGAGGATTTTTTTTTCCTTATTTAAAAAAGAATAAACCAAATGTTAATATTGTAATTCCAAATTAATCAAGAAAAGGCTAATGCTCTAAAAGGCTGTAATATCCTCAAAATGCTTTGAAGAAAAAGCTGGTCATTGTGTGCACATAATTACCTAATTGAAATAGACTGTTTCATGAGCAGAGGACCAAGGTGCATTAAGAAAATGGCAGGAAAAAAAGCTATCCAGCATTATCCATCTTGGGAAAACAACAGGATCCGTCTTTAAGTCAGAATAGTGACAATTCAAGAAAATTCAAATGTGAATCCAGAAAGATCCAGTCTGTGTGTCTTATGATTTGCCAAGGAGGCCTGCCCCTACTTAGAGAGGAACTTGTGAATAAATCCAAAACACACTTTTACCAATGACAAATGTTACTAGAAAGAATCAACATAATTCTGTGAGTTGTGCACCCATATTCCTTTGCAATTACTGCAAGAAGGGCTTGGAAATAAAAATTACTATTTTGTTGAGAACTCTGAAGTCTTTGTACATAAATTATGAGGAAGTCCAAATTCGGTCACTAAATAAACACCACCACCCATCTAGAAAGATGCAGGCAAAATTAAGACAGTTTCTGCTGTAGACCACATACAGTGTAGAGTGGAAGGGAATGAAACACCAGTGCCCACTCATTTTAGTAGGAATGTACCTGACTTGCCCTTCCAGAAAAATGAGTTGCAGCCCCACTTGTTCATATAATAAAATCAGTGATATGAAGGGGACTTGGTTCTTTAGAAATGTATCAGTTAAAGCTGTCATAAAATTTAGAAGTTTCTAAACTCTGAAGCACGAGGTCTATTTTAAGAGCTTGTCCTATGATGATATATCAATATAGCCTGTAATATGGCAAATAACCCTCACTAACCCCCCTCCTTTTGCTAAACTCTGATTCTGGTTATAAAAGTGTAATGGAGGGATAGTGGTGTTGCATACCAGTGCTCAGTTCTAGCAAGACTTTGCAGATGTTACACCAGTTAATTTGTATTAGAATTGTAAAAAATGGTTTTGCTGCTGATTTTGACTGCAGACATTATTAATAAAGCCTTTTAAAAAATATTTAGCAACACAGATTAGAGATGAAAATCCTGGGTTTATAATTGTTTCTGGGTTCCATAGTTCTGCATTAAGTGTTTTACATACATACTTTCAGCCAGGTTGGTCAAAATATTCCACCGGCACTGAAGTATTCTGAAGTTGTTATAAGAAAACAGCTAGTAAGCAAAAAAGATTTGACCAATGTTTGAATACAGCAACATTTATAAATTTGTTAATGCTTTTAGAAATCTTGAACGATTATTATTTGGATGTTCTTTCTAGAAGTGTCTGTGCCTTTACGAGTAGGAACAATGAGTCATTTTTCTGCCTCATTTCGTTCACAAGCATCAATAGCTATCTCTCCCTTCACTCTGAATCAAAGTTTTCTTTCAGGTAGAAGAGAAAGAGTTTATTCTGCAAAAATAAGAAAACTTTTTAAGTTCTTTAATGCACTTCTATAATGGACAAAAGTTTTAAATTTTTATGTATTGACAAGTATTGTGTTTTTTGTAAATTATTGCGGGGGGTGGGGGGGTTAATCATCATGAGCTTTAATATTCCCTTTGGATTTTGAGATCTGGGACTTTGGGACTAATATGAAAATCCTGGCTTGTACCAAAGGGTTGAGTTTCTTTATTTGTTTGTTTTGATTTGGTTTGGTTGTTTTTTGGTTTTTTTTTTCCCTGGGGGTTTAAAGTGTGATCCCTAGCCTCTCCATGTTGCTCAAAAAGAAATTAAAAGCACTCTCTTCACTTTTATTTCATGCTGTTTGGTCACAAGAGAGAAAGAAGAGAAAGCAAAGCCAAGCTTGATTATTCAAGAACAAATGCTACTTTCAACATGCTCAGTCAGAAAATAACTCTTTCACTCACTCTGACTTCTCTGTGGCATCTCTCTGGTGGGCAACACAGGTGTCTTCTATAGGAGGTAAAAATGACACCATAGAAAAAGTCTAGTCTTGAGGTCTGAGATTCTCACCTGCGTCAGGGAAGCTCACCAGTGAAGGACGTGGTTAGTGGAATGGTTAGTGAAACCATTCAACACCAGAAAGTACACACACTTCCTGCAGGATGTGTAAAGAAGGCACTGACCAGGGCAGACAGATCTGTGCTGACTATTAACAGTAGTACTCTAGGATAGTGTCTTTTCTAAAAGTCAGTTTACCCACGTAAGATGGTTGCAGTAGTGTTGTACTTCCCCGGCAGGAACAAGTGCTACTTCCAATAACTTTGTTTTCCTACAAAACTGTAGGCAGCAGAAAGGGACACTATGTCATCTCAGTGACATTTTTAGAATCATTAACATTTCAACTTGAAATTCTCAGTATCTAAAGAGAGGCTCAGTTGCTGAAATAAAAGTGTCCACAACACTGATTAGAAGCTGAAAGGATTAGCTTGATGTCTCTGATGTTAATGCTTACTGAAATGAAAAAGAAAAAAAATGTTCAAAGGCCCAGACGTACCTGACTTCCTCAGACCTATCAAAGGGTTAGCATCAATAACCAAGTAATGGCTGCTTTATAGTTTGAATTTTCTGACCCAGTGTTTTCAAAAGGCTAATAAAAAGCCACACTGCTGAGACAAAATTTTAGGTTGGAATGACTATAAAAATAAAATAGTAATGATAGATCAATTTGTCTTGGTCTAAGAGAGGAAGTTAAACCTGTAACTTGAAGAGCAAGCTGGCAAAAAAAAGTTGCATGTTATCATGTACATAACTGAGCATACTAAAAAACAAGGATTGCATAGGAATGAATTTTTTAAATGCTTTTTTAAAATCTCTGCTTCTCATGGAAAATGCCCCTTTTTGCTCTACAAGAGGTTCTTAAACACTATCAAAGTCTAGATTGTTGAAAACAAGCATTTTAAAGATGTTGACTGCAATGTCTTTTTGAGTGTAATGTCAAACTTCACTTGGGCTACATTTTAGGCTTCAGACATGCAAATAATTGTTCAACTATTTAATTTTTATGTATGCATCAGCCTTCATGGAACTGGAAGTAGAATTCGGAAAATTTAAACTCTGTTTAGAAAGAGGAGAGTTTGGGCCTATAAGAATGTGATAACTCACTCACTTGAGCCATAGAATCATTGTTAAAATTAATTTCGTTTCTGTACCTGCTTCAAGTTTCTGTAGTGTTGACAATAACTCTTAGGGAAGGGAAATAAATTATATTGGTTGTACTGCGGCTTAAATAATTTGTATTTTCCCACTTTAATTTTAGGGCAATACATGCATGCAAGTATAAAGATCATCTGGTAGAAAAGGATTTATCTCTCTCAGGTGTAATAAACACTTTTGTTCTCTTTCTGTCTGAAGCTTAAAAAATCTTCCATCTAGAAAACAGAGTGCAGGAAAATAGTAGGTTAAATTATGCACAGTTTTTGGAAAACAAGTTTCTGCAGCTCTAATGTCAGATAATGCCATCAGCACCTCTGGAGATTGCACCTACCTTTCAGGTTATAAAATATCACAGTAGGACTCCTTTGGATCTCCCTGACCAAAATTTGAATTATCAGAAATCAAATCTTCAGCTATAACAATGTGGGTTTTGAAGACTCTTGTGTCTCTGAGTTATTATCCCCCATTCTAAACTCAGAAGCCAGGTCACATACTGCCAGCTGTACCTTCTTGTTTCCGTTTTCTATTTGGGGTTACATCCAAAAGATTTATTTTCCCTTCATAAATGTAGTCCATGGAATACCCAAGTGCATTTCTTCACTTAGAGCAAATAATGTGAAGTAATGGGAAGAGAAATCCTTTAACCCTTCCTTTCACAAAGCAGATTATTTTCCCTCTTGTTGAATATTTTTTTATTTGTAGAAACCACATTTATCTAGTTGTGTACTGTGGCATTTATTATGGTGGAACTGAGAAGTGGTATCTGCCTTTGCAAGGCCAGAATTTGTGGTGCAGCCAAGTTTCTCCTGCTAGTCTATTTTCCACACCATCTTTCTAGGTGACTTCTCTCAAATACTGCCAAGAGTTACATTCTTCATTTTCTTAGCTTGTCTAGCTTTTAAATTTCCATTATATTTGTTGGCTGTTTTGTCCAATTTTTTCCCTAGCTTGTAATCTCAGTGTATAAGGAAATTTTGTTTAGATTTATACACTTCATCGAGACTGAGGCTTTGCATGCCAGTTTTTTTGTGACACTATAGGAGAAATAAAACCCCCAGTCATAATGAAGGATTACAGAGCACAAGTGTTCTTTCTTAAATTTGTGCCATGTGGGATTTAGTCATAGTTAGTAAGTATTATGTATATTCCACTGTCTTCTATGTGCCTTTTGTCAGCCCTATTAAGTAGACAAGGTCCCTTGTTAACTGGTAGCCAAGGTCATCCTATATTGAATGACAAAATAAACTTGAACATCAAATAGGCTGGAAACATTGGAAAATTTCCTTTGAGAATTACAAGATCTGTTACAATAGGCTAAATTTCTGGGTTTTTATTTCAGTGAAGTTATGTCTAATCAGTGGAGCAGCACATAAGATGAAAACTAAGATGCTAATTGTAACATATTTAGAAATATTCAGAAATAATTTAGCCCAAACACTTATTGTTCAGCCTAAAACTCTGAATAAAACCTCCCTTCCTTTTTTTTTTGGTTTGTTTGTTTTGCTTTCCCCTCCAATGATTAAGTCACGTTTTCAACACCTCTTTCTTCACTCCATGGAGAAAATTTTAAAATAGCTGTTGGGTGAATTATGGGCTTCTGGCATGAAAAAAAATTGGTCTATGACATTAGTATGCACAGGGAGAAAGACATGCTGAGAAGCTACATTTGAGCTATAAGACCAGTGCTAGTTTTCAGTCATTCTGTGATGCCCATAATCCTGGATTGCTTGTCCAGGATTTCAGCTGAGTTCACCNTGCTATATATTCAACTATCCAAAATATGGGGTTTTCAGTGAGGTCACTGCTCACATGATTTGTTTCACTGTGAAACTGTACTAGAGAAAGAATTCAGTTAATTTTTACATGGGTTGACATTTTTATCAAGTTTGAGCTTGTCTAGCTGTGGCATTGAAAAGATATTTTTCTTTGCTTTGTTTCCCTAAGAACTTGGAAAAAGCTTTATGCTTGGTCAAAAAAAAAAACAAAAAACAACAAAAAACCACAACAAACCAACAAACTCTCAAAAAAAATTAAAAAAATTAAAAACCCAAAAACTGAAAAAGAAAACCCACTTCTACTCCCTACTAGTTTTTTCACAATAAAATCCAAAATTTATTCTCCTCCTTTCTCTGTATGATCACATAGGATCTGGAGGCTTCAGAGGGCCTGTTCTTTCTGCTGCCCTTATGAGTTACTGTAGTACTTCTATTTGTATGTTATTTTAGATGGAGAACATAAATGACCTCAGTGTTGTACAGATGATCTCAAAAAGGAGCTAGGTTTTCCCAGAAATGTTGAGGTGAGGGTTCTTCCCTTGGCAGAGCTTTACTTTGGGGTCCCCAAACCAGAGCATAAATGCAATGGGGTTGAAACTTTTCACATTAAATTAATGAGTACGAAATCCTCCTGTTGCACCTTTCCTTTTATTTTGTGTTTACTGAGTTTAGCTTTGGAACAATTTATGGGTAAAGGATGCCTGATGCACAAAACAGGCATCTTTTTATTCTGCAGCTGTGGCTGCAAATTGGAATTTATAGTGTCTGTAAATTGATAAAAGAGATATGGAAACCAGGTTCCTCTCTATTATTTCCATCCTCTCAGTAGGCCACTTAGTTGTCAAAGGCTAGTAAAAATGCAGTCTTTTCTTCAAGGAAATATGGTAGGCCTAACTCCTTTGGAAGAAGCCTTTGGGAAAACAAACAAACATTTTTTTCCAATAATAGCCAACATTAAGGAGTAGTACTTTGTCATACATCTGCTCTTGCTGGTTTGCAAGAACTGGTGGATCTCAGCATGCATGTTGAAAAAAGTGTGACTCTTGTGTTTCCAGCCTCTGCTCATAATCAATGTGCTTTATGATCTCTCAGTTTTGATTTCATTGTAGGAGGTTACAGGGATAGAAAGAGCAAAGTGTTGTGGCAGTGCCTCTGTCAAGGTAACTCAAGGCCTAAACAAGCAAGCCAGGAATTTATTTGAAGCACTGGGACCTTGATCATTGGTATTGCTCAATTGTTGGTTCTTTCAGTGGCCTGGTTTGCTGGTATTCCAACTGCTTTGCTCCTAGGTAAATAGAGAGGGCTGGTGCTAAGCACTGTTGGGTTGAGCTGCTTCAACTTGCTGGCTTCACAGTCTGAGCCAGAATTTTTCAGATAGGCACTAGATACAGCTGGCATCTGGCCTCTGGGAGTAGCACACCAACTACTGGCTTTCCTCATCCCCCTGCATGGACATCATGAATGATCATTACATTATGCACTACTGAGTCTGCCTGGTCCTCCATAGTAAGAGTAATAACTTCACCAGTGCAATCTAACTCAGCATCAGAGGCATCTTGTCTTGTTGACTTTTGTAGATTTCTTGTAGGCAGAGCCATGTTTTCCTCTGACTTTGGAAGAAAACATAGCACTGCAGATCCTACTGAAATTGAAATGATTGAAAAAGGAGTTGTATCTTGAATGTTTGGAAGTATTTGCAAAGATGCATCTTTAAACAAAGCACTACGGGCCACTGTTGCACTGCATGGGCAGTACCTCAGTGGGATGAGTAATTCCCTAGTTTTTTATACTAATCCACTTTAATAAAAAATCAGCCTGCCACCTTTTAGAAAATTCAATATAGTGAGGTGCCTTTTAGAAAATTCAATATAGTGAGTTTTAAGGCCTTGTTTCCTGTCTTAGCAGGGGTACAGTGATGACTTTCTACAATTATTGCATAGAGGTGAAAAAATCCTAAGTACTGAAAAGAAACATTATATTGCTTTTCAATAAATATTTCTTTTCATGGCTGACAAAATAAAGCAAAAATATTCCATGTGAATCTGAGGCAGAATCCGTAATTCCTACACTCACTCATGAGCAAGGCAAGGCAATGACAAAGCATCATTCTTTACTAAATTTTTGTTTTCCACCCCGCAAGGTTGAAAGCAAATTTTAAGTTTATTTGTAAACAAGCCTGTTAGGGTATACATTGCGTATATCTGTTGCTTCAGTTTTGCCTTTCATTAGTTTATCCATCTGGCCAATCTAAAAAGAAGAGGTCTAGTCAAGCCTCTGGACATTGAGTGATATCTGCATGACTTTTAGACAGCTCCTTTTTTCTTAGTGTCCTCTCTGTTCATCCTCTACTATATACCTGTACTCAAAAAAATAAAACCTATAAATCAAAAGATTTTGTGAACTTTCCATCCCTGGCAGTGTTCAAAGTTGGAGGAGGCTCTGAGTAACGTCTTGTGGAAGGTTCCCTGCCCTTGGCAAGAGGGTTGGAACAAGATGATATTAAGGGTCCCTTCCAAGCCAAACCATTCTATGCTGCAACAAACTCTTTTTTTCTCTGGTATTTCATATGGTGGCTTCTTACGTCTTCTTTCTTCTTTTTTTCTTTCTGGTTTTTTTTTTTTTTTTTNTTTTTTTTTTTGTTTTTTTTTTTTTTTTTTTTTTTTTTATCTATTTTTATTTTTGCTGCAAGAAGTAGGTAACCTTCTTTCAGTTTTTGCTGTCAAAAATCCCATTTTGATCTTGTTCTTAAATTCAGTAATGGGTCTTCTTCTTTTTCTTCCAGATAGAAAACCAAAGCTGTTGTTATATAAGCTACAACTTTTCTTAACATTTATTGTTTTCCAATAACCCTGATAATCTCTGGGTCTATAAAGCACATTTGTCTTTTAGAACACCTGCTTTTAGGGGCCAGAACACAAAAGTACAAGTGTTGGCCATCATCCTTCCAGCTGTATACCAGAACATCCTGCTTGACTAGCCCTAAGACAGGAAGAGTGAAAATATTCAGAGAGGCATTTTCAAGTTATTCACTACAAGTTTGGGAACTTTTTATGCCTCCTGTGAAAACTTGTGGGATTGATTGATTTTGTTCTATCCAAAGGAGCCACTACAGTTAAGTGTAGAATAACAGACACAACCATTTACTCTCTTCTAGTGTGAATGTGTGAATCTCCTATGCACCCTTAAAGAGTGAAAAATACTTGGTGAATTACCTCATTAGTAGGAATCTGGCTGTGAATTGACAATATGTGAGCAGAACAAATAAAAACCTCCCCCATAAATTATCTGTTGACAATTTGTCCTTATGCCTTCATGATGGTTGCTTCTCATACTCTTGTGTGAAAGTGTTATCAGGAATAGAGTGATCCAAGTAGTATTTTGAATACAGGAAATTAAAAACCTTGGCTTCATGCAGATTTTTGTCCCATGACTGTTTGATTTTTGGTGTGTCTCTTTGTGAGATCCGAGTGAAGCTTTCTCATGGTTAGTACGTCAAGAAAAGGAGAGGAAAAAGGAGGAACTTCATCCCCCTTATGTTTTCTAACACCAATGATATCTTTAGTTCCTGCATCACTATACTATTTACTTGGAATGTCAATAGGTTCTTTCTTCTCTGCTTCATCATCTGCTTGATGATCTGCTTGATCCCTGCTCCAAGTGTTGCATATACAGATGTTATTCAGGTGTTGACCTTTCCATAAAACAGGTGTTGAAACTAGCCAGTGAACAGAAAAACGAATGGTGATAAAAATGAGAAAAATACAAATAGGGACAACTGCATAAGGGCCCCCAAAAGCCTTTCCTGTCCTGGCAGCCAGGGTGACAGCACAAAGATGTAGTTGCCTAGCTTCAAGAATACAACTGAGACAAAGCTGAAGGACAGTGACTGGGGAAAGGTGGATGTCAAAAGATGAGATTTGCGGCAGTGCTTAGTAAACTAAATAGGGAATAGCTAAACAAGCAAAGAGGGAGTGCCAAAGGGGCTGTATCCAGTAAATCACCTTTCTCCTTGATTTCCATGCCACTAAAGCTGGGAGCATGAGTGTAAAAAGTGTGTAAAAAGCACACTCAATGGGAGAACAAGCCACTGCCTGCTTTTTGCGGCAGAGCTCTTCAATTAGAGCTTTCTCTGGCAATATGTATGTAGGCTTGATTCCTGAATTTCCTGGGTGGAATTAAACATTTTACTTCACATTAGAGGGTCAAACTAAAGCATTTTGCTGAGGTGGAGAGTTCTGGGCTAACACTGGAACCAGATACCTCCATCATTCAGCTGAAAAGCTGTGTCTTGCACTCCAAGCAAAGAATCTGTTAGCTTGCTTGCTGTCAACTGTTGTCTATCTTCAGTGACACAACTTCAAGCACCTTCAGAAAGCTTTGTTTCCTGATAAGCCATAAACAATTCAACTGTATGTAGGAGACATGGGAAAAGTTGTCAAACTCTTTTGCAGAAGCCATTAATGCCTGCACTTTGGACAACTTAGTGCTTCCTTAGATTTCATGCAGGTTTTCTGCAAAACAATTTATCTAGTGAGTGAAGGAAAGGAAAAAGTGACTATTCTTAGTTTCTTGAAGAACAAAATGTATATCAAGCAATTTTTCATGTATAAAATTGAAAAGTTTCTGGAAGAAATATAAATAGTTTTTGAGAAGCTAAAGATAATAGAAAATGCACTAAAATTATTAAATTAGATTAAATAATATATCTTTTAAGGATGCAATTACTGATAAAAAACTAAACATTTGAGTGTCCTGTCTCTGTGTTTACCAGTCCCCTTTGCTTATGCTGTTTCTCCTTGGAGCTTTAGGCAATTTAATTTTTCTAACTGACTACTTTAACTCTAATGGGATACAGTGAGTTTTTCTGGCAACATGATTCCATCTCAGGGAGCATCTGTGACTAGAAGAACTTGCAACCAGCTGAACCCACTGAGCCTTAAAGTTAAGGCCTATGTAGGCAGTTATAAATTTGTAATTAGGTTACTCAGGAAGACTAAACATTAAGAGACATTGTCCAGAACCACAGAATCCAGAGCAGTCAGGAGTAAAAACAATGTTTCCTAGATGTAAGTGCTGTTCACTAATTGTATTGCAAGTCAATATTCAGTATGTTGCATATCAGGTTTAATTACCTGGTTGATAATTACAGTTAACATAAAGTATTTTTGTACAACTCAGTGGAGCACTGTACAAGCACTGAATACTGCACAACAAATGTTTAGCAGGTGAAACCACAATGCCACCTGTAACAATACATGCAATACTGTAGACATCAAACACATACAATATACATACTCAGTGTGTCACACACCTAGTTAGTCAAGGAAATTATATCTGATTATTGGCATGGCAATAGAAATACATGAAAAATTCTGCCTCTATGCATACAAATAACATCAGTATATAAAACATTAATATAACATTTGCTTTAGCATCTTATCTTTGAAAATTATGTCTCCTGAAAAAAACAGTGTTTGAAAGACCACGTCTTCATAACACTTCCATGAAGCCTGAATTGTTTATTCTGTCAAATTGATAGAACTGGTGTGGCATGTCTGTGATGTGGAATCATAAGAAGACTATCTAAGGAATATAGTTTTGCTAGCCCAGTCTAATCTTTTGAGTTATTAGTGTCTATAGTAATGGGTCTTGCTGAGAACTGTGATCTACTGAAACCATCAACTCATTTTTGTGAAGTTTTGTATCCCAGACAAGTGGTCATAACTTAGTGATATTTCTATCTTGGCTGGGTTTGCACTGACATTGAAAAAAAGTTATTAGTCACACAGCAATAAATTACTGGAAAGATATGATGTTTCAAATTCTACTGTATGATAAATTGAGCCTGAAAAATCCCTGGATTCCATTTTATGAAAAGGCTTACAGGGACTCACTGAGACAACTGAATAAATGGAAGGCTTAATGGTGAGGATGAGGATGGATTGACAGGGCAATAAAAGACTACTGCACTGCTTATCACATGATCTTCCAACTCCCAGCAGAATTTCAGAAGTTTGGTGGAGTATTCACTTAAGTGAGTTAAGATATCTTTAACACATTATGATACAGTTTATATTGTTTCCATGTATTATGAATTTGCATTTCAGAGTTACTGCTGTGATCTTTAGACTTCATCTTGCAAAGAATGAAACCAAAAAGCTGCTGGTACTGCACCCAGGCCTATTTTCAAACATGGTGGTAAAAAGACATATAAAGCCAGTCAGAAGTGCATCTTCTCCACAAGGCTGTTTCGTGCCATATCAAATTGACATTGTGCATTGAATTATTTGTGATGGTGTCTGTTGTATTTTCAGAGCCTTATGCATTCTTAATGAGGGCTTCATTCCTTGAATAAACCTATACCTAGGTAATTGTGTGATTTCTGCAAATATGATCATGAGCCATTCTGATTCATGGCCTTTCTGAAGAAGTGGGACCTAGTGGGAACTTGCAGCAGTGTCAGGGATAGGAGGAACGTGAATGGATATTGTCAGGTTATCAGTTTCTACTAAATATTTTTTATGATTTGAATGAACACTCAGAAAGCTAAAAGATTAATTGCCAGTGTGACAATCTTTTCTGGAAAAAAAGTCTGCCCCAACATGTACACTGCTACCTAATAGAACCTTGTAGAGACAGATTTTTCAATTCTTGTTGACAGCAATTCCAAGGCCTCTTGGAACAGCACATGCTAACTGGAGGCAATAAATTAGTAAATAAAATAAAATTTGGCTTTTGCTCTGTAATCCTTCAGAAGACAAGTTAATTGAGATTCAGAGATTATTTCTATTGTGTATTACATTCATTTTTCATAATAAAGTACTTCTCCTTTGTGCTTACCCATGGGTAATGCAGTCTTAAAGGATTACATAGTGTGCTTTAATATCACCTGTATATGAGTGTTGACTAAAGGAGAGGCATACAAAGAAAGGCCAGATTTAAAAGAATATTTTCATTTTTAAAACAAAGCAATGGCAGGCAATTCTTTCTGGATTATTAGTAGTTGGGTGATGAAATGTGATGTTCATCAATATGTAAATAAGATTGGAATGGCAAGTGTGAGGTTTGCAGTACTGAAGCAGTACTATGAAGTGCTCAGAAAGGGCTCTTTGTTTCTCAAGTTTTGAATGCTATCAGGAAAACTTCCATGAAATTAGTTGGGAAAAGTCACAGTACTTTGGGGGGAAACTGGAACTATGGCATTAATGCAGGGGTTTCATGCTGATTCAAAACAGGTTGTGCCTCTGTTCTTTGTATTCCTTTGAATCCATAACAGATCTACTAAGGATGTCAGAGGAGGTTTGTACAGAGAGACTATAGGTAGAACAAGGCCTTAATGTAGTAGTTAAATTTATTTGTTTTGTTAGATGTAACTGGATAGATGTAATCTTATGTTGTCATTTAAAAGCTACATAAAGTTTTGTAGTCCCTTTCTGCAGTTACTGCAAACAGGGAAAGACATCCAGGGAAAATTATTCAAGTTTCTCAGGTATCTTCTGTTCAGGCTGGATCATAAAATCATAGAAGGATTTGGATTGGAAGGGACCTTAAAGATCATTTAGCCATGGGCAGGGACACCTTTTACTAGAGCAGTTTTCTCAAAGTCCCATCCAACCTGGCCTTGAACACTTTCAGGAACTGGGTAGCCACAGTTTCTCTGGGCAACCTGTTCCAGTGTCACACCACCCTCACAGGAAAGAGCTCATAACTCTAGAGTAATCCTGAAAGCAACTTCTCCTCTGAACTATGGAATAACTATTCTTCTATAATTTGTCTAAGTCTGGACTCTTCTTTTGATCTTTTTCTCGGGTTGTTTATTTTATCTTATCTAAAAGGTTTTTCTTCTGCCCAGCTGAGATCCGACCAGCAAGGCAGCCACACGCAAACTCCCCGCCCCTGGGGCGGTAGAACATTCTTATACTGATAATTACGTGTATGATATTTACAATTTTTCACCAATTCCCATCACCTTTGTTGAACAGTGTACCTTTAGTATAAGCTAATCTAAAGTGTATATATCACACAGAAGATGGATGACAAGAAGAAGAAGAAGAACCACGAGGTCGGGCCTAAATTCTCCATCTTGTCTCCATTGTACCCCCTTGTACCAAAATCCTAAAACCTATGTTCTAGTCTAAAAAAGTGTTTGTCCTTCACCATTTACACCTCAGAAACCTGTGAATCCTCATGTTGAGATAGTATGACTCTCGAAGGGTCAAAATCAAGCCACCAGGTACTTTTGGCTACATTCCAGGACTTCTGAGCCCCCCAGGGGCTCTCCCTGGGACTCAGAGCATCCGAGGTGATGCACTGAGTTCCCACATCTAAGGAAAGACCTAAAGTGTTTTCTCAAGATCCTCCAACTTGGGCACTGCATTGCAAGATGATGTAGAGGATCTATAAAAACCCTAACCTTTTTTTGCAGTCAGTGGTGAGCATTGGAGGTTTTCAGAGGAGCCCCATATGTGTTTTGGGGCTTTCTTCAGTAAATAAAGAGGAAGTGATGGCACTACAGTGATGTCTGGACTCTCATGTTCTGGAGTATATATGACTGCAAATAGTACATAAGGTATCTCTGTCCATTTCCTGGTTTTCATTGAATGCCTCAGTTAAACTAGATTCAGTCTGGAGATCAGAAATCAGACACCAAGTCCAGTCCTGACTGGTGCCACAGGAGCTGGCTAAAGACTGCGATAGGCAAGCTACCAGTGCCAGCCACAGGGCACTGTTCCAAGTCTGTCAGTCCAGACTCCATCACAGCCCGAGCCTAGGCCTAACAGAAATCTTCCAGACAGAGGGCAAGAATGATTTTGGAGTTTGCAAGGGCTGGGGATCACCCTCAATAAGCGTTGGCTTAATTGGCTCTGGCCACACCGTTTTTGGGAGTAAAGAGTGAAGATTAATTCCACACATTAACCATTTTTCCACCTCAAGAGAGCCTTCAGAAGCAAGTTTTATGTTGTGTGTGATAAGTGATGCAAACACCAACAAGTAGTCTTTTGGGTCATCTAAGTGCCACTCATGCTTACGTGTTACTTTCTGGACTACAGGCACTGCAGCTTTCCCTAGAGACCAGTACTTAGCTCTTTTTAAGGTTATTACAGCAATGTTTTTATAGGCATAAATAACTGATGGCATCATTGCCTTTCTGCACTGATTTGTGATTGTACCAATAAAATAGACAACTGATATTGAAAGAAGTGAGCTCCACAAGAAGCAATACTGCATCTCTTATTATTCTAAATCACAAACTCTTGCTCAGATGGGAGGTTTGGTTTGAAAATTCTTCTTTGAGGTAGGTATTTTTCCAGCTTGGCATTTCCATTGCACAATATGAACTATATGTAGTAGTTTACTGTTTGCTTTCAGCTCATAAAATAGTCAAACTTTGTTCGAGTTACCCCTATAAATGATAACACAGAATATATTTTGTAAATTACTAGGAATATTGGAAGTGATGATAATAATTTATTCTTTTTATATCAAGAATGTGGCCTGCTAGAAAGTATTGTTTCATCCATGCAGCAGTGTAAGGCCTTGATATTTTAATACTCATCTGTAGTATTATTTATTTAGTTAAATGGGTAATGTTGATATGCTGAAAGAATATCAACCATCTATCAAATGCTGAAAGAAATCACCATCTATCAAATAAAATCTGTCAAATCCCAAAGATACAACAGTAAACAGCTCGGCAGTGCTCAAATGCAGGATGGTTAACTGCAAAGCTGAAATGACATATCTCAAAGAAATGGACATTTTATTAACTTTCTAGAAGCTGATGCTATTATTGATAACTCATCCCAAGGGATGATTTAATGGGATTTAGCTAATATCATAAAACATTTATAAAGCAAATGAAAAAATGGTCCAATACATATCCAGACAAAGGAAATGTAATAGAATGAGGGAAAAGTATAACAGAAAAATAAGACTAGACAGTGTTTTTGGTGGTGGGAAGGGGAGAGGTAGTCCACTGTATCTTCTAAGATATATCTTGACAAATGCTCAGTTAGCTTATTCTTAAACAACTGCTCCCTTTCCTCTTTGCAGTTTATTTCAGCAGTTCACTATCTTTACCAAAGGAAAAATGTCTTTAAAGTCCTCCTTGAATTTTTCTTAGTACAATTTCAACCTCCTATTTAGCTATCCAAGATCTCATTAGCATGAAATTCTCTCTGTTTGGCAGCCATACTTTGTTATCAGCTACCTCCTCAATCTTCTCCTCTTTAGACAAAACCATTTAATTTTTTTCAGTCTTCCTGATTTTAGCTCACACCATGAGCTAAACAAATGACAACAAACTTGGACTTTCTTATTTGGAAAGTTTTGCTCAAAAATGATCCAAATGCTGCAGTTGCCTCAGCCTGAAATTCCTTCAAGAATTGCAGATTCTTATTCTTTCAGTATGACCTGGAGATGATGCTACTTTTTTTTCACAAGTGTGGCACTGTTTATTCATATTCATCTGTCATCTGCTGTAATCTCAAACCCTACTCTGAAGTGTTTCCTAAGCAGTTGTTCTGTGTTCTGTTTAAATGGATTGTTCCTGCACAAGTGTACAACCTACCCCTTATCACCCTTTCAATTTTATTTATTATTTCTACTGCATGTGTCCAATTTGTCAAGATTGCTTTGAATCCTGTCCTCCACTCCCACTTTCACATTTCTTGCAGATTTCATAAGCACAAATTCTATTTCATAATTTTTGTCATGAAGGGAAAGATAAACCCAAACCCATGTGAAACTTTATGCTAGATATTCTTCTACTTGATTGCTGGTAAAAGATCTTATTTATAAAAACAACAAAAAGTGTGATGTTTAAATCCAGATCATATGTTCATAACTTGATTGTAAAAGCATCATTTGAGCTACTTAGAGTCAAAATTCCTAAAAATCAGATCGCTCATGTCCAGACTTGAGTATTTGCTGTGTATTCTTGCTTGTAAAAGACAATTAGACTGATTTAACACAAGGTGTTATTGAAAAGTACATGATAGCCATTGTGCATGTCTTTTGCAAGCTGTTTGCCAATGTTTGGATTATTTATTTATTACAAAATCTGCTGGGAATTTAAGTCAAAATGGTCAGTATTATCAATATATCTCTTGTTTTGCTCCTTATTTTAACAACAGCACAATAGTCAGTCTTTTTTTTTACATTCCAAGTATTTTGCTGCCTTTTCACTTTTTCATTTCTCAGAGAGAAACATTAATGGCTCTGATGGTGCTTCAGCTATTTCTTTAGGTGCTGTTGAATTAATTTTATTAGACCTAATGAATGTGCATTTGATACAAAACTTTAATAGCAGCTGGGTGGTGTTGGAGTCAGTGGATTTCCAAAGTTGATACCAGGACAAGTCTGTATTTCTAAATGAAGACACCACAAAAATGCAATCATGCTTTCAGAACATAGTGGAACAGCCTTGTTTCTGCTGTTTTTGTAAAGATAAGGAAGCATTAAAGCTGTGGCTGCCCTCATAGCCCCTGTGAAATTCTCTTTATTCATAGTGCCATATGCTGGGAAAAGTTACTAGTATGATCAAGGGAATGGAACAGCTTTCTAACAGAGTTTTTGGCTGAAGCTTCTTTTTCTTGAAAATATAAATGTGAAAGGAAGACAGGTTGCTGTTGATATTACAGATAACTGTAATACCACAGTTATAAGACAGTGCAGATGTTTTCTGTTTGTAGGTCATCATGGTTATAGCTAATACTCCTCTTAGGATAGCTGCTTTTGATTAGCCAGAGGTGAAAATTTATGCATTTTACCATCTTTATTGATTGAGACTATAGTTTAGACTGATAACCTTGGCTGAACCTGCAAGTTGTACTAAGTCCATCCACACTCCATGAAAGAATAGTGAATAAGAAGAAAGAGAATGAGGTAAAGAGTGGAAGATCATTTGAAGTCAGTTCTCCTTACAAGCACCCAGGATAATTACTCTAAGGAATGTTTACCACATTTATTATAAAATGTGGATGGCTAAAGAGAAGGGGTCATGTATTTTCTGTATTATCTAAACCACAAAGCAGATTAATGATTCTTAGAAAAATAATGATCAGAAAAATTACCAAGATTTTCTTTCTTATAAAGATGGATACAGACAGTTTAAGCTGCTGCAATATCACTGCCAAACAGACAGGAACATCTGTTTTTGCTGGTTTGACAGGCAATGGTTTTAAAGACACCAGGTGCCAAGTTTATGTACCACTAAAATATTCACTTTTCAAGCCCTCAAGTTCTATGCTGGCAAACATCCAGAAGGATCAAGCTGAAAGGTAGATTTCCTATGATGTAAGTGGCATGTATTTGTTTGAACAAAAGATGTGAGATGTTCCAGTGCTGCTATGACAGCAAAGAATTCTATTTCCCTAATTATGGATCAAAGTTTTCTCTCCTGAGTAGCTCAACACTGCTGTTAAAAGCAACTTAACCTCACTATGGTAAGACTTCTCATGTTGCACTACTAAATCTCTGAGTAAAGAATAGCCTGCCAAAATTTAGAAAAAAATGACTGAATAGTTGAAATAGCAATTTAATTTTATTCAGTCTATCTTGATAAATTATTCTCCAAGAATAAGATTATATGCTTGCTAACCAGTAGGAGAAAATTTATATACAATCAGAGCCCTTTCCTAATATGGGATCAGAAACTGAAATTTGCAGTGCATATGGCTAGTGAGGTACTGTTTGGATATATTGTCTGTGTTACTGGTGAGCATTGGAAGACCACAATTCCTAGTTTTACAGTGTTCTGGTTCCCCTCAATTTCATTTGCTGTGATATAGCTATGAGTTAGTCAACCAAATTCTCTAGAAAGCAGTGTAGAGCAGCTCTCTTACTTGGGGAAAGACCTTTTTATTCAATCTGCCACTCCTAAAATAATGTCTAGAGGACACTTTGAAGTGCTGAAAGTCTCTGTACTAGCAGATTTTTCTCAAATTAGCAGGCCTTTTGTGGAGTTCTACCTAAGTGATTAAATGGCTAGGATAAGTGATTTATGAGAAAAGATTAAAATAACTTTATACATATTGCTTCGTTAAATTACAATTACTCTGCCTTTAATAATGATCTACAGGTATTATTTGAGAAGCATATGTTCCATGGATGGAGATGAATTGTTCACTGTTATCCAGACTAGAAAACTTTCTATATAACTAGAAATATAGCTGCAAGAATGATACAAAACCAACCACCAAGATAATATTTGTGAACCCTTTAGTCACTTAAAATTAAGATTCATGCAAAACCAATTTCCTTGACAAGCAAGTTCATAGAATATTCATATCACAGTATTCCTACAAATGGAGCATACCATTTGTGTGCCTAAATGCCCTCCTTGTATTGGCAGCAGTTAAAAATGAGCATAAAAACCCCTTAGGATTGAAACCCATCCATTGCACAGACAGAAGCAATAGCACATGGCTAGGCAGACACAGCAAGTAATCAGCTATGAGTGGATGACATTCAAAGTAGTAATCAATAATCACTTAGGAAGGATCATCTGCAAATGTTAATATTAACCAAAGGAACTATAGCTAAGGATTCAGAGAAACACAGCAAGACAGACTAGTTTAAGATGTAGAAAATAATTTCCTGAATGTTCTCAGTTGAGTAACTTGTTTGTTTGTGTCTAGACCCTATTGGCTGGTGGCATTCTCCCCAAGCTACTATTGGAGTTTATTCACCCCACTCTACTGTCTGAAACAGGCTTGTTGAAACCATTCATCATGCAAGAACACAAAGAGCTCTCTCTCTCTCTAACTCTGTAGTGGCATCAGGTTTCATTCAAATATGACTGCTGCTCAAATTTACATCTGGTTTCTTGCAGTTTTGTTTTGTGGTGGTTGGATTTTCTTGTTGTCATTGGGGATTCTCGGGGTTTTTTTTGTTTCTTTGGTGTTTCTTTAAATTAATTGAGTAATTCTTTGGTTTTGATAAGTGACACTAGGAAATTCAAGCTGGTTTTTGTGGGTTTTGCCATGTGGTTTCCTAATGTTAGGCTGGTGCATTGCAGATTGTTTTCCGAACCAATCTCACTGCTAAAGTACAGGACAAATGAAAATAAACCATTTTTCCCTCCTGTTTAGTATTTCATATTTTGGTGTTATCTCAGCCATGAATGACCAGGGGTGGGGGGCTGCAGTACAACTAGAAAACTTACTCTGGATGGTAATAGACCTTTGGAAGCAGCACTGAGCTTTGTGACCTGTAGACTTTACAGGATGATTAGAGAACATAAGGCCAAGGAAAGGTCATGAAGGCAGATGAGAGAGGAGTCAGAGCATAGTCAGTCCTGTGATTCTTGCAAGAGCATTTATTTGTGCTTGTACACTCAGACTGTTTCCAGTAACATCAGCTGTTATTCACCTGTATGACCAACATCATTTAAAAGTGTTTTGACTTTTTGGGTGTGTGGGTGTGTGCCTCATATCTACAGATATATCCACACATGCACCCCACCTATATCTTTTATAGAACAAGAATCTCTCTACTAATATTTCTGTTTCAGAACTTCTTAATAAAGATTTAATCACATGTTCCTCTTTAAAACAGATACCTGTTCTTCTGAAATGGGACAGGAAGATTAAAATGAGGGTGAAATAGAGAGAGCCCTTTCCTAAGAAAAAACCTGCCTTTGTATAGTGAAGTGATCATTACTGCCAGACCCAGGGATAACAACTTGGCACCCTATTCAAATCTAATGGAATAAGATGCAGGATTTTATATCCTTATCTGAAAACTCTATTATCACTGCTTTTATAGACAGACAGTTCAGTGTAAAGTGCTGGAGGAGACAAGACACAGTTACTTTGATGCAGTTTCTTGAGTTGTGACTTCCCTGAATTTTACACTGTGATAAACAGCTACTATGAGATTGAGTGTATTTTACAATGAGATGGGACGTTTTTACAGACATGGCCATTGTCTTTTTTTAGATGTTTCTGACAGATGAAAGAAGCCTTAATAAGAATGCAGAACAAGAATTTGTACCCACTTCAAAGCTCCTTTATACTGCCAAAGTGGCGATTAGTGGCTTTTGTGCAAATGGCAATCAGATCCATGTGATTTTGAACTGTTTTTTGATGTGTGGAGAACAACTTAGTAGCATTATGCTGTGTGGAATGGCTTCTCCTAGCTACAACTTCATTAATTTTTTTTATGGTTAAATATGGAAAGGAGTGGGGGGTTAATTGTAATTTTATTTCATTTTTCCTACTGGTTGCCAAGTGTGCAAGGGTTTTTGGGGAGAAAGGGAAATTATTTCATTTGGTTAATATGCTGGTTTTGGCTGGAGTAGGTATTTTTTTTCTTCCTAGTACCTACTACAGGACTGCATTTTTTGATTTGTGCTGAAAACAGAGCTGATAACACAGGGATGTTTTAGTTGCTGCTGAGCAGGGCATACACAGAGCTAAGGACTCTTCACTCTCTCACCCCATCTTACCAGTGAGGAGGCTGGGGGTGCACAAGGAGTTTGGAGGGCACACAGCTGGGACAGCAGAACCCAATTGACCCAAGGGATACTCAGGGCCATGTGGTGTTTTGCTTATTAATAAAAAGCTGTGTGAAGAAAGAATGGAAGGATGTTTGGGGTGATAGCATTTGTCTTCCTAAGCAACTTTTATGTGTGATGGAGTCCTGCTTTCCTGGGGATGGCTGCACACCATGCTTTGCCTATTAAACTGTCTTTATATCAATCCAGCAGTTTTCTCACTTTTCTAATCCTGTGCCCCATCCCACTGAGGGAGAATTGAGTCCATGGCTGGTTGGTGCTTAGTTGCCAGCTGGGGTTGAACCATGACAGTTCAAAAAATAAAGAAAGGTTGGGTGTGAAATATCCAACAGTATCTTATTTATTTTCTGACCTGATCTGTCTCTGTGAAGTCTTGTCAACCTTTTAAAATGTGTTGTTCAAAGCAGTGGGTAAGGAGGCCTCTAACATTTTCTTGTTCTGTTTGTTCTGCTGCAGCTGGTGTCTGCTTTCTTTCCTTGAAAGTTGTTTAGGGCAGGGAGGTGATCTCATTAATTTTAGAGTGTAGTAAGGACTCAGTGTCTCAATGAAATTTTAAGGTGATGTAGTAAGTAAATATTTATGACTACAGGATTCTGATTGCTAAAAGAATGACCATTTTTGGTGATGTCCCAGGTACAATGCAAAGAAACAAATTAGTAATTGTATTGGAAAGAAAGTCATAGTTTGACTCATAAGGAGTCAACTTGAAGGCTTGTTAGGCCACATGAGAATGAGAAATCATTTGTTATTCTAGGGGAAATGAGATATGAAGCTGTAATTACTGATTATTTATCTGTTGCATTTCAGCCTCAGGTAGTTTATTCTGACTAAACCAGGCTTCTTTTCCTAATGCATTAAGTACACAGAATAAGTCATGTATTCAGACCAAGGTAAACTCAGTGAGGTACAGGGAGCAAAACCCATGTTTACCCTGAGTAGGATTGGCAGTGCAGTTAAATTTTCAGTGACATTTCTGTGCCTGTGAAGGTTTAGAGGATGTCATGCTAATTTCTGAGAACCTTAGAAACTCCACCACCATGGAGTGATGTGATAATATTTTTGCTGGTGGTATCACCTAAACGCCTGCTGATGGTTCTAGATCCCAACTGCAGTGCCACCACAGCAGAGGCATGGCTCCTGCTCCAAAGAGCTCTACAGTCAAAGCATAAGGGTGCAAAAAAGCAGTGACATTTTACAATGATAGAGCCAGAAGATACCTAGGCATGATTTTGAAACTTGAAAGGATAAGGAAGTAGCTTTGACAATCACAGGAAACTCTTTCTAAAAGGAACAGCAGTCATGGAGAAGGCATGAAAATGCTTCTCTGAAAATAAAGTGAGAAATAGTCTTGGATCACCAGGAAAAGGAAATAGAATGTTTGATGCAATAGAGAGAAAGGGCTGGGACACTTAATTAGACCAGGTTGCTTAGAGCCCCATCCAACCTCACCTTGAGCATTTCCAGGAATGAGGTGTCCACAACTTCTTCCAGTGCCTCACCATCCTCACACTAAAATATTTCTTCCTGATATCTAATCTAAACTACTTTCTTTTTCAGTTTGAATACATTCCCCCTTGTCCTGTCACTACATTCCCCTGTAAATAGTCTCTCTCCATCTTTCTTGTAGTTCCCTTCAGGAAGGCTGCAACTAGGTAACCCCAGAGCCTTCTCTTTTCCAGATTGAGCAATGCCAACTATCTCAGTCTTTCCTCATATGAGAGGTTCTCCATCCCTCTAATCAGCTTGGTGTCCCTCCTCTGTACTCGCTCCAGCAGGTCCCTGCCCTCCCTGTGCTGGGCCCCAGAGCTGGTGCAGCCCTGCAGGTGGGGTCTGAGCAGAGCAGAGGGGCAGAATCCCCTCCCTGGCCCTGCTGCCCACCCTGCTTTGGATGCAGCCTGCATGTACTGTTGGCTTTTCTGGGATGTGAGTGCACGTGGCTGGGTTGTGTCCTCATTCACCAGCATGCCCAAGTCCTTCTCAGCAGGGCTGCTCTTGCTCCATTCATCCCCAGCCTGTGCTGATACACTGGGGTTTGCCCTGACCCAGGTGCAGCACCTTGTAGTTGGCCTTGTTTAAACCACACGAGATTCCCATGAGCCCAGGTTTCAAGCTTGTCTGAGTGGAGTCCTAGTTGGGATTAGGTGTGTACAAGATTCCTCCTGAAAGTTATTTTATCCGGTCTTTCTTCCACCATGCTGCACTGGCAATGTTGTCAGAAACCATATGTCAAACCAGCCTGGAGGGAATTTTTCTGAGTTCTTATCCTTTTAAGACTGGGATTTAAAGTAGGAGCTAAGATACAGATTTAACTATTGCAATCATTTTGAGCAGTGCTGCAAGCTAAAGTGTTGAAACAGACAGATAGGTAGATGGATAGATAAAAAAGGTTTCTGAATAGCTTCTAGACTTCTGCTGTTTCCCATGCCAGACTCCTGCAACTGATTGTATGGATTTACATTGCATACAAATTACTCAGGACTTTGGCAGTACATTCTGCAATTATTTGCTATCACTTGCAGGATCAATGCTTCACATGCACAAGCTTGCATGCAGAACAGTATTTTAAACCATTTAGTAGCAATAAAAAATATATTAAAAGCAAGAGGAGGAAAAAAAAGGTAGAAAATACTGATTAATAGACAAAAAAGGCAAATTTTAAGTAGAAGCTTTTATTAGCTGTGAACCTATGCTATGAAGGTAATTTTTCTGGGCATAGAAATTATCTTTTGCCTACCTTTGCAGATAAAACCTTAAGATGTATTTCAGACTTTAAGGAAAGTTATACTGACAGAAGGATTATATAAAAATCTGGGGGAAGGTGAGAAAATGTATAGGTTTTACTTTGGAGCAATATAAATGATAAAATGATCATTACAGGGTGTAGTCTGTTTACTAATGATATTTATCTTTTTATTTTTTTATAATAATAGATTCACAATTTCAGCACAGAAATAATTGCAGATATTTCTGAATGTAACTAACATTTTTCCTTGGTAGTTCAAAGAATAAAACCTCAGTTGCATAGCTGCATTTCATTTATATGCTGAAGAAATTCATACAGTAATTTAATTGTGGTGAGCTTTTAAAAATCACTGAAATAAATTCATCTGATGACTCTTCTTGATTTTCATTCTCTCTGGCTCCTCTGAAGATAGAGTGTACCACACATTGCTGCACAGGCAAGAGGTGTGTGAGCATCAGACTAAACTACTCTGGCTAGCTGGAGGCAGTCTGGCTAAGCAGCATAAGGGTCTCTCCAGGCTGATTAATACCAGTCAAAAGCACAGAGATCTGTGCTGCAATGAGTTGTTTGCTAACAGGATTTAGGACTGCAGTCCTGAATTTAGGATTGATTGCTTTGGTATCTGTGCCCACTCTCTGACCTAAACGATGGTGGCTTGGCATAACTCACCCTGCTCTCCCCGTGGCTTTGCAACAGTTTAGTAACGCATTTGCCGTGACAATCTCGGCGGCTTTCTCATCTGAAAAAACAGCTTGATTAAGTTGTGCTGGTTTTGTTTGTAAGCGTGTGGGAGTCTGTGTGTTTTCCTGGAGAGGAAGATAGGTAAAAGATTGTCTAATGTTATTTTGATTGTAACAAACAATTAAAAAAAAAAAAGCGTTGAAAACAGAAGAAGCAAATTGACAGAATGTCAGCCACCTGTTGGGATTGCAAAACACGGAGACAAATTTCACACAAAATTATGATCCTGGTTCTGTGATCCACATGCAACTAATAAGTTTAACAGATAAACTATAGCTTTGGAGTAATTAATTTCTTCCTTTTCACAGACAGTTGCATACATATGGACAATAAAAGCAAAAATTATAAATCAGTGTACATATTATTTACATTTTAAAAAATACAAGAGAAGAATCACACAAATGCTTAGTGAAAGTGAAGAGCAAGAAGATGTTAACCCCAAATTTCTTCTTTAATGAGATCCTTGAAAATATAATGAAAATTATCTTTCTATAATAGTTTGAAATTACTGAGCAACCTTGCGAGTTCAAGTAGAAAATCAATTTACAGCTCTTGTGGATGGATGCATAAAATTCTACTGGCCACACAAAATAGCTCTGCACACTAAAATGTGTATGTGTAAAATCTGTCTTAACTTTAAAAGTCTATAAATTGCATTAATTAAATATATATATAATGACCCCATGATTTGACATTGACGTCATGATTTGGATGTAGGCCATAATCTGACCACCTATTGGAGAACATTATAAAAGGTAAATGCAGTATAACATGTTACCAGATGGCATATATAACTCTCTACAGTCTTGCATGTGAGAAATCAGGCACCTAGAAAATGATCATTTTAAGAAATGAATGAAAGTCTAATGCTTTTTTGAAATTTTCACTCAAGAACTTGATTCATTAAAGTCCTTTATTCAGTCAAGGGATGAAGAGCTATCCCTGGAACAAGACCAACCCAAGGTTTTATCTTCTGGTGCAGCAGTTTCTTAGGAGAATATAGAGGCAGAAGCTATGAGTCCCTTTCCAAGTGGCCTGTGGAAAACAATTCCTATATGTTACTGGGCTGACAGGATTAAGCTATGTGCAATCCCAGTCACTCACAGCTGTGCTTATGTGACTTTCTCTTGAACAAGGGAAAATACTTCCTACCTTAATTTTTAAAGAGACTTGTCTTTATTTTTTAGGCTTTAATGTGCATTTCTATTACAGGTACAGTTTTGATTTTTTTACTTTGCTATTATTTATTTTCATCAATCAAAATACAACCCCTGACTTGGAAGGTTTTCTCAAGCTTTTTAAATTTGTGTACAAAATATCCCTATGGACTGTGGTATCCACAAGTTTCAGACCATGCTGGTGTAGCAAGGCAGTTCTGCAGACTCTTGCATCATATGAACCCAGTCCTGTATGACTGTGTTGCTTTAGCAGACAAGGCATCTCGTGACTAAGTTGAGCACCATTTCATATTGTGTAAAGCAGACAGTTCTCATACAGAAAATGTATTTTAGTGGTCCTTTAGTACTTTAATTCCATAAAAGAGAAAAGGAAAAATGAAAATCAAGCCCTTGTTGAAGGGACTGTCTCCTTAAAAAGGCACTGACCTTTTCATGTAATGGTTATTCTTGGGAGGATGTTCTGTGATTTTAAAATATTTTTTAACAAATCACAAATTTTTGCTAAACCAGTTTTAGAAAAAATCACCCAAGGCATGGAAGTTGCTGACAATATGAAGTCAAAATTAATTAAAAATGTTATTAAAAAGAAGCAAAGGCTCTGTAAGAGAAGAAGAGACTCTTGTCCCATGATTGCCTCTTTGAAATCTATATTTAGCATCCATGGTAAGATATTACTTTTCTTAGAGAAGGTTCAACTGCAATGTGTTGAAGCAAGTACTAGCTGCCATATACACTTGTTCTCACTTCATTTTGTATGTCTAACACCTACCTCAGGATTTTCCTGTATAGCCTGTTCTAAATCAAATATGGTGCCATTTTTTTTCCTCTTCAATTCCTGCTACACAAAGAAATCCTATTTTTAACAAAACCAATGTTAATTAGGATAATTACTGCCTTCTCTTTTTGCCTTGTCTTTTTCATATTTTTACATTTATTTTTACATTTATTCTCATTGTCTGAAGCTCCTCTCTAACATGTACGGAGTTATATATAATATTATTTTATTCATGTTTTGCTTAATTCATTGCTCAGTTTCCACAGCCTTGCTATATGCCTCTGACCTATTGCTGTGTAGGATGCTGTGTTAAATGTATTGCAATTAATTAGCAATTATTGGGATATCAACAGGTGTCATTCAGCCAACAGAACTCTCAGAGACCTGCTTGTATTTGTGCTACCAAGTTACAGCCATTGTTTATATAAATGCCCACTGTGCAGTTATCAAAGCCAATAACTGCCCTGATTTCATGGGGAATATAATGAAATTTAGTGTGAAATCTTAGGCATGTGGATAAGTTCATTTTTTTCCCAAGTGCCCAAGATATAGGTAGATGATGTGGTGAATCCTGTAGTGTACTTTGCAATATCAGTGGTGTTACTTCCAGCCCCTTCTTCTACTTAAATAGGTACAATATATGAGTTAAGGTGGATTTACTCAACACCTGGACAGATTAAAGGTTAAAAATTCCTTCTGTTCATGCAAGAAATCTGTTTTATATGTCTTTTATCCCATTTCTTAGCTTTTTGTAGCAGAAAAAGTCAGGACCAAGGCTTCAGCTGATTTGAATTTTATCAGAGTTGCATGGGTTTAGAAAAAGCCAGGAATCCCCCTTAATTAGTATGCAATTTTACTTGATCTCTAGGAAATGTGATTCAAATTAAGTTGGGATTGTAAAGTTTCCAGGAGCCCTATGTGATGCAAATTGAAAAATTTCAGTGCCAGTTGTCCTCTTACCATCTGTAAATGACAATTGAGATGATTTCCTCACCAAAATAAAGTTGCACTGAAAAGTGGCATGCAGGGATGCACGCATGGCAAAAGGCAAAGTGGAACACTACAGAGGGAAAAAATCAGGATCAAGACTGACAAACTATTCCCTCATTTCACATGGAAGGTAAATAGAAAGATTTATTGCACACAGATGCCTGAAAACTGTCTCATGCAGCAGAATTAGACACACATGAATACTTAAATCAACAGAACTCTTATGTGTGACTAAACCAAACTCATAATGGATATACTCTATCAGCTATGGTGCAGCTGTCTCTGGCTATCAAAGCTTCCTTTTTCTGACCTAAGGGAACAGTAACTCACTCATAAAATGCAAGATTCAGGAAAAAGGAGCATTCTTTAAAATTCTGGGAATAAAAAACCCCAAACAGTCCCATTCTGGTCACAAAGTGGAATATGATGTCAGGTAGTACACAGATCATCTGTTTGTAGAAGGCCGTCTATTCTCATCCGCTTACATTATGTGGGAGGAAACAGAAGGACCTAAATCTTGTTAAGTACCTTAAGTCTAGCTGATGCTTCTTTCTAAGAGCTGTTTTGATTGAAGCAATTAAGGCAGACATAAGATGGGAGAAGGGAGGATGATGAAAAGTGTAGCTATTTCAAGATAATGCAATTTCTGATGTGTACTCAATACATTTGCGCTTAGGAACAATAATGAACTGTAGGAGGGGTCTGGGTACAAAGAACTGTGCTGTGGCTTTGCATGAGCAAGCAACACATTTGTGCTGAGAACTGAAGGAAGAAAAGTAGAGATGCTTGAAATCTTTCCTCTCTTAGTGTGCAGACTTAGAGATTGTGCTTCTTCCCCTTCTTCGTAGCTGCTTCACCACTAGGCATGGACATACAATGATGTTTAGGGGCTTTCTGCTTTCTTCCAGTTTGCATCCTGCTGCAGTAGCTGCCAGAGTTGGGCAAGACAGTTTTACCTCATTTCTGCCTCCCCAGGTTGCACTGCATCCTGACTTGCAGCCTGCTGGCTTCAGAGAGATCATGCCTTGGGTAGGTAGGGCTACCAGTTACCTCTTGTCTCTTCTGACAGTTCTGTGAAAGAGATTTGTGTGCCACAGTGTTTTAATGGTTCTTTCTGTCAATAAGTAATATTCATTCTTTTCTATGCAGAACAGAAGTAAATGAAATGAAATGAAATGAAATGTAAAAGCTCCCAGGCTTAGATGTCAATGAAATTTTCTCAGAACAATTGTCTGGCCCATGAATAATCACATCTAGTCTGTTTGACCTGATAACACAATTTAGTTACATCCAATTTGTCTCACTAAGCTCAGGGAGGCAGAAGGGAAAAATAGAATCTTCTGAATAAGAAAATCAAGGCCAGCTGACTATAACCAATGTTTTCTACAAATATGAACTCTTCTCATTTTGCCTGTCTAAATCATTGTAAATGATGCAGAATACTAGTAGGGCTCAGATATTACCTGCATCCAATACTTACAACACAATGTGTGAGTCTTTTGGAACACCCAAAATAGGCCAGACAGAAATGAAGTTAGGCTTCTTAAATGAACACAAGGGAAGAATGCTCAACAGATTTTGAGATTACTTTGAAAGTAGGAGTTGCCTTTGAATGTGCAAGAGTATGTGTTAGTAAAATCATAAAAAATCTGTCACCTTCCTAATGCTTTTCAGTTAAAAAAAGCTAAAAAAGTAAAAAGCTAAAAAAAGTAAAGTCTTTTCCTTCTTACTTATACAGTAGTTTCCTACAGTTTTGGCACAGACTGGAGCTATGCACGTGTAACGTTGCTCTGTCTTCTTCAGATCTGGTTCCCTGATTTATAAATGTGCTTTTACTTTGTACTGATACTTTGCTGTAGTACCTGTATTTACTTACCTGATCCAGACTGTTACAATCATTTGCTTGGGAAAAAAAAATATCCTCTTATTTCAGTAATTTTTATTGTTGAATTTCACTAAGGGGAAGGACTCTTTATAGGTATGTTTGGGAGTTAAAAGATCTTGTGCTATGAGATGATAATGAAAGAGAGGGTGGTAATAACACATTATGGAGATGAATGTTTACAAAACAGGAGGAAAAATGTGAGTCCTTTACAGATAAGCAAATTAAAATCCAATCTTTTGCACAGCTTTTAAAAAAGTAATTTTAGCAGTTTGTGTGAAATTAGCATACTAATTGTGAAGCAGATTATTGGGCTAATTAATATTAGTTAATAAAGATGTAATTTGACATCTCAATAATTTTTTTTTTTTTTTGTAATTTCCAATATGATCATATCAATTCACAAATTACTGCCTGGTTTCTAGGTCTCGTTGTAAAACTTATAAAATATGGTATTTCAGATTTCATACATTAAATATGAAGTTGTGTCTGAGAGTGATGAGAATATTTGAATTCATCTTCTTTAAGGCTGCAAACATTGCTGGTCAGTGCAGAAAAGCTTGCTTTGATATTGTGTTTGAGAAGCACACTTGTATGGAACAAGTTCTTTGTTTTCTGTATTTGAATGCTCCTTTAAAGAGCAAAGAAAACTTCTATCAGCAGCTTTTTATGGGAGTGGCCATAATCACTTCTCACCTTCCTGTAATTTGTTGAGCAAGTATCAATTTTTATTTCCCTCAGATGCCCTACCTGATTGATTGACATACCTGCTTTGAATTAGAACAGTTGTTCCATTCTGCAGCTGTGAAGTCTTATGCTGCTTTTTTTTTTTTGAATGTGAGAACATCTCAGGTGCCCCAAATCAAATGTCTTTACCTTTCAAAGATTATACAGGTTTGTTTAATGGAAGATATTATCTCTAAAGAACTTAATTGACTTCAGATAACAAATAACACTCTAAATTCTCTTTCTGACACTTTTGTTAGATTGCTCCAGATAAACACTGCTAATACTCTTGACTAGGTTTCCCTTATGTCTATATAATCTCCGAGTTGATTTGGACATTAGGAAAGAATTAATGACAACTGCTTTTTTCTTATAAGGGAGTTTTTCCTAGCAACACATTCTAGGTGTTTTTGGAGGTCTCAGGTAGGGCCTTGAATATCTTGCACTGCAATAATGTTTTTCTCTGGAGACAGTGATTTCTATCCTTTTTATTGACAGAAGACCATGACAGAGTCATGTGCCAAAATCAACCAAGCACAAGTCAGGCTACATTCTGACTCTTTGATCATGACACCAGGTTGTGAAATATCTTTCTTTACTAATATAGTCAGGTCAAGTTTTGCTGAAAGTACCAAATTCCAGTTGGTTCCAGTTAAAGAGCCTCATTCAAAGAGTTGTAACCATTTCAGCTTAGTCATTCATCACAGCACTATATTGGAAACTTTTTAAATGAGCTGAGGAACAGCTGCTGCAGAAAAGAATGCTGTATTAGAAGTGCCATAACAAGTGAAAATGCAAGTGTTGACCAAATACAGGTGGTCAAGGCTGAAAACAGCATCTACTCATCTATGAAACTGATGATAGAAAGGCTGAACTTCATGGATTTCAAGGCCACTGTGAATCACAATTGTCATCCAGCCTTGACCACTCACAAAAGTACACTGCAGAATTTGGAGAGTTGTCTGGAAAAGAATAACGGTCCAACTCCCAATAGTCCAAAGAATAATTTCAGTTTCTTGGAAAAGATAAGTGGTTTCTTGAGCACCTCTGTGACAGACTTGGTCACAATTCCTTAGAAATACTTGCAGCCCTTTCTTTATTGAGAAAATCAGCTTTCAGCCCTGGAAATGCGCAAAACCACTCCCCATTTTGTGTTCCCTTTGCACCACTTCCATCTTTATCCACTTCATCATGGTAATCAGGGCAGAGGTAGTTGCCTTCCCTACAGAAAAATCTTACATTACAAATGATGTCCCACAATTCGCCTCCTCTCCTGCCACTCCCTGTGTTTCTCCCAGCATCTGACATGGCAATGAGTGACCTTACAAGTCTCCTTGAATGTGGAAGGAATTTTGAAGCTGCTGTTTGAGGACAAGGGACTGCATCATTTCTTAGACTAATAGAAAGAAATGTTCTATTACTTCAGAACTGTACATTCTAAAGTAGTACAGGAGTAGAGAGGGTTCGTTTTTAGGAAGGTGGTGTCATCCTTGCACAGTTAAGAAATCAGGCTCCTTTTCTGGTCTCTGGCTCCACTTTTGAATGGAAAATGGATGGGTTAGGCTTTGCCTTCAGCTCTTCTACAAGAGTGTTGATAAGGAGCTACAGGCTTGATCTGTGGCAGTAAATTGCTCGCTCCTGCTACCTGTGTGGCTAGTAGGCTGTGAGAGAGATGGAGGGGAAAGGGATGTGGAAATTCAGGAAGGGTTTTCAGGCTATAATTTTTTTTCTCATAGGCATTGAAAGAAGTAGAGAAAGAAAGTATTTAGCCTCATTTCTTGTTAGTACACACAAAGCTGACATTGGAAGTCCTTTTGGTGTCTGGCTTTCCCCAATGACTGTATATTAAATTCTGGTACTTCCCTTAGGTTTTTGTGTCCAGTACACCTTGGGAATTTGGATCCACAGGTACTTGTAAAATATCTAACAGTGCAGGATAATCTACATGTGCATTTATAAAATCCAAAGTGTTGCATAAACCTTCTTCCAAAAATGCCAGTCAGAAGGATGTCTTTTAAAATGTAGGAACTTCTAAAAAGAAAAAGTGAATTTACTCCTGTGAAAACAGGTAGTCATTACTAGTAATATTACTAGTCTGTAGAGCAAGAGATTAATTGTAACCAGCTAAAATTTCTTTTTTTTTTAAATTGTCTAAGAAACTGAAGATGATTCAATATGCTTTACTGCATCTCTTTTCAATTTTCTCTGCAAACAGTGTCTTCAGTCTAAATTAGAAGACTATTTTCCAATGCAGAGCTAAAAATTTTATAGATTACATTATTCTGTCTCTAATTAGCCACACTTTTAACACATTGTCAAAAACATTAAGCAAAGAGGCATGGTGTTATTCTAATCCTTTAGAGTATTTTCTTAGGTTGACATGAACTTTTTTTTGTGTTTTTCAAGTCACCAAACAGCTGATATATAAAGGACTTATTTTGCATTGCATCTGTACTGTAATTTGTATTATGTTAGCCAACAGTCTTTTTTTTTTTTTTTTTTTTTTTTTTTTTACCTTACATCATCTCTGGACATCTTATTTCACAGTATTAATTTTTCACTTTAATGTACCTGATTCAAAAGATAATAGGACCAGGGATCTGAAACTAGCTCATTTTGGTTATTTAGGCCCCACCATTTAATTTCATAGAATGAAAAGAAATTATATTTGTTCTCTGATTGGATAAGCGTGTCAGCAGTTATCAAATAAACAGTTACAGAAGCAAATCTAGATGCATGAAATTGAAATTTGTTTTGCCATGAACATATACAGAAATTAACTTAAGGTGAGTGAAGAAAAGTGTAGCTGGAGAAGATTAAAACAAACACCTAAAAATACCCCTCAAAACAAAAAGATCTGTAATTGAAATTTTTCCCAAGACTGAGATGCTGGTGTTGATGTTCTCAGTTTGTCTAATAGATTTTGGAGTGCAGAGATCCTAGTGTATCCTTATTCAGAGGCTGTGGAGCCTTTGGAGCTAACAGGGATGCTTCTTGATCAATATTTAATACTTCAGTAGGTAAAGAGTGAAAGCCTCATATGACACTGAGCAATGTGGTCAGAGCAGACACCCTAACATGATTCTGAATGTGCCTAATGTCACATTGTATCAGAGTTGTTATTGCCGTGATATCCAGGATATTTGCTTTTTAGTGACAGGCCTATATAACAGGTGCAGAAAGGAATACTGAAGTACAGAAGCCCCAGCCAAGTGTGCCAGCCTTTGGTAACTTTAGCTCAGGCCTTCTGCCCTGCACTGATCCAGGCATGGCCAAACACAGCGCTGCAATAAGCAGGGGGAGAGAGGGTGGAATGAAACTGTGGAATGCTTGGATTACTATATCTCAGATCATGCAACTTCTTTTAAACAACTGACATGTTGAAGGTAGTTACCCAAGGCATCTCAAGAGAAGGGTAAATGGATTGATTTATTGGATGTTTGTTATAAAAATATCAGCATATTCCCCACACTTTCTCTATCTGACCACCTTTTTATTGTCATTGTTCCATACATGAAGCGTAAATCTGTTCCATTAAGTGTAACTCAAGAGAGGATTATTTAGCAGGAGAATCTTAAAAACTTATCAGTCCAGTGACCTTTCAACATGATTACGCAATACGAAACACAACTTGGATTGTGTGTGCATTCTGTTGTGACAAATTGAGGTCTCCCCTGTCTCCCCCTCTCCAGGCTGAACAGACCAAGTTATCTCAGCCACTCCTCATATGGCTTCCCCTCATGGCCTTTTTCCATCTTCCTGGCCCTTCTCTAATAGTTTTATCTTTCTTATACTGTGGCACCCAGAACTGCCCCCAGCCCTGGAGGTGAGGCTGCCCAGGGCAGAGCAGAGCAGGACAATCTCCTCCCTTGCCCGGCTGGCCATGCTGTGCCTGATGCCCCCAGGACAGGGCTGGCCCTCCTGGCTGCCAGGGCACTGCTGGCTCATGTCCAGCTTGCCACAGACCAGGACCCCCAGGTCCCTCCCTGCAGCACTGCTCTGCAGCATCTCATTCCCCTGTCTACACACACAACCACGGTTGCCCTGTCCCAGGTGCAGAATCTGGCTCTTTTCTTTGTGAAACTTCATGTGATTGGTGATTGCCCAGCTCCCTAATTGTCAAGGTGTTTTCTTCAGGGCCTCTCAGCCTTCAAGGGAGCCAACAGCTCCTCCCAGTTTAGTATCTAAATGCTTCAGCTTCCTTTCTGAGATTGGAATTCTTCAGAGCAACCCTACCCCAACATTCATTCCTCCTTACTTTCCATGAACCTTCTGTACATCACAGTGACTGTGCAGATTAGGGGGCACAGGTAAATCTAGGAATATGAAACCAATTAAGATATTTTTGTATCGGTCCGTCAATGTTTTCCATATTCTACCACCATGATTCCTCCTCATTGTGTAGCAGTGAGATCAGTTATGACAGTGAGTGACATCTAAATTGGGAGCGAGGGAGGTGTGTAATTCCCCTCTAGGTGCTCCTGGGGACATCCAATTAATGTGTGCAATTCTGGGGTGAATGTTTCAATTTCATTAAAGAAACTATGTTTCTTTTCATGTAGAAATGGAGCAGAATTTGTCTGAGGTTGCCCTTAGCTAGTGTGCCAGGGAATAATCTAGAACCTGCATGCAGCAAGAGAAGCCTGGGTTGCACAAGGGCAGGGACTGGAGAAAAACCTGGCATGCATTCTGTGGGATCATGGATGGAAGTCCAGCTTTAGCTTCAGCACCCCAGGAAAATGAGAATCTTTAGGGACAGGTAATTTTAGTTGTGTGGAGTCCTTCCATGTAATTATCCAATAGAGAAAATGTGAAAATCTATGCCAGCAGTTAGTCTGCTGAGAGTCAGCAGGGGAGAGTGTGTTTTACAGGCAAACACAGCAGCAGGCAGACAGGAAGGGCTCAGTGGAGAGGGAGAGCTGGATGACTTCACAAAAAAAATGTGTCCCAGCCTGGAAACAAGAAGTGTGCTCATCTAGGGTCAGAAAAGAAAGTAAAAAAAAAAAAAAAAAAGAAAAAAAGGGCTAATTCTCTTTTNGAAAATGAGAATCTTTAGGGACAGGTAATTTTAGTTGTGTGGAGTCCTTCCATGTAATTATCCAATAGAGAAAATGTGAAAATCTATGCCAGCAGTTAGTCTGCTGAGAGTCAGCAGGGGAGAGTGTGTTTTACAGGCAAACACAGCAGCAGGCAGACAGGAAGGGCTCAGTGGAGAGGGAGAGCTGGATGACTTCACAAAAAAAATGTGTCCCAGCCTGGAAACAAGAAGTGTGCTCATCTAGGGTCAGAAAAGAAAGTAAAAAAAAAAAAAAAAATAGAAGAATAGGTCTAATTCTCTGTTGCTGTTTCACTGCTGCGGTGTTCAGGAAAAGAGTAAGAATAGGAAACTAGTGGGAAGAAGTAGGAACAGAATCCATGTGGCCCAGAGCCTGGGCTTCAGATCAGATTTTACAGAGTCAGAGTCTGCTCTTGTGCTTTCTTGTGCTGATCTAATACTTGGCTTTTTTGATTAGACAGTATCAAAATACAAGAACAACGGCAACAAAAAGAGCACCCAATAGAAAAGAAAAATGTTTCTTTGACATTTTGTAGGAAAATTCCCAAAGGCCAGTAGTATGACACGAGCTCAGGTCTGACTGCCATTGTGTGACACGTGAAACCTCTGTTGCAGGGCTTGGAGCTAAGCTGAAGAAGCCCTTTGTATTTTCACTTGCTCTCCTCTCCTGACAGTTGGGATTCATCTCACTTTAGGGTCCCGATGCAGTTCCATGACCAGCAGCATCTAGGCCTGTTTGAAGCTGTTGTACACTGTCATGGAATTCTAAATAATGATGGCATGTTTGAGCCAAGAGTTCCAATAGATCTGCTCCTCTCTGAAATGGCTGTGAGAGGCACCAGGAGATGTACCATGGTACCAAACATGACATGAGATATCTACACTGAGGTAACTGAAGTTGTTCACTGGGGATCTGTATCTGAAGTAGTCATCCTGTTCTGCTTCATAGTGAAGGACTAATCAAACAAACTTTATTGACTACCTCTGCAGACAATACATTGCATTTATACTTCACTGACTGCATTGACTCATTTTCTACTGACAATAAAAAATGTGGGGTTTCTGTTCAGATGTGCATGCCTGCACCATGGGCATCCAGAGTGAGTCAGGCAAATCATGGCTGCTCTCAGTGCATTTGCTAGAGGATGGGGAGCCAGACATGTAACTGTTATTCACATGAAAAATGAAGATGTGTAGCACCAAAAAAGTTATGTCCAGCTGATGGAAAACAATGGGGTATGCCAACATTTTTGAACAGTAGGGTTTTATATTATTTTTCTCCTCATTTGATTTGCATATTTGCTCTGGCAGCCTACGTTGCAAGATGAAACTGTTCAACAGATGTCTCTTTAAGGATTTCAGTTCAAAGTATGTATGGATTAAGTAGAAGCAAAGGAAAAAAGAAATAAATTTTTAATCAATTTTCATTTTTTTAAACTTTTGTTACAAACAACAAAGCACAGAAAATTAATCTAGAATTCTTGCATTATGGTATGCCAGCCACCACATGGAAACAAATAGGAAATCTAATCTCACCATTAGGCAAACTACTAATTTTGAAAAGATATAGTCAAACTTTTCCCTCCCTTTGAAGCACACATATAGTTACACATCTTACCTATGAGACTTTTTGAGTGTAAGCTCTCTTACACTCAAAAATGAAAATTTGAAAATCCATACCCTTGATCTCAAAGGTGAAGTGTGAAAAACTTAGATCAGTGATTACAGCATATCTATGGCTCAGAGTATTAGTAAATTAAAGGAAGTAATGCTGAAAATTCTTTGGGCCTCATTCTGTACTCACTTTTTTTCACAAGATGCTGAGCTTTGATTTTGATGGTCATTGAGGTGAAATCTGGTAGTCATCCGTGACAGAGGGCTAGTACATGTTTATGGTTGTTGATCTGAATCTCTGGTACATTCTGAAAGTGAAAGAAATATACAAGAATACAGTAATGGAGACTTTTCTTTGCTAGAAAACCAAGGGCTAATCATCACACCAACAGTTTAGTCTCTTATTTGCTAAATAGTGTCGTGTAGGTCATTTGTACTTCTCTTTCATAACCAAGCACATTAAGAAGCACAAATTATGCCTGCAAGAGCTTTTCACTACAATTCTGCCCTCTTTTCTCATTCATGTGTACCTGAAGTGATAATTGAAATCTGAGGTTCTAAAATGCAGAGCTGTGAAATGTATGTCAGCCCACTGAGTCCTCTACTCACTTGTGCAGAACAGAAGGCAGCTTCCTGGCTATTTGAAAGCAGTATGCTACCAACAAGATTCTCAGTCTTACAGCAGAGGCTGTCATCTGTTCTCACCAAATACAGAATTCAAGTGTGTATTTCAGGATAGGGAGTAGGATGTTTAAGCTTGAGGCATGAGAAGAAATGTCTGTTGGTATTTAGTTCCCATACCTTTTGCCTGGTTAATCAGATAAGTGGTTTGTTGCAGATTTCTCTAGACACACTCCTCATTGAGCAGAGAGAGAACTTCCATTGAGAAAGGGCAGGATCACAGGTTAAAATTAGTTTAATGTGCTTTCTCACATGTACTGGTGGTATCTGCAGTTATTTCAGGTTCATGCCAATGCCACTTACTTTTATTTACCCATCAGACAAACACAAGGGCCTCCATTGAGCAAGATGCTGGGTGAGATGCACAAAGGTCAAATGACCAAACAAACACCTGGCATATAGCTTTGAATCCAGATGTTCAACAGTAAAGCCTCCAGAAAGGGATTATGTGGAAGAGGAAATTTTTTATTGTCTATTTTTTATTCCCTTAAATAATTTTTGCATCTTCCTCCCTTTTTGCTTTGCTGTGCTGGCAGGATTACTGCCTTTCACCCTTTTCTCAGCAGCACAGAGAGGTTTCCCTCAAGTCTGCATGTGTGTGGGAGGCCAGTGCTGGGTGGGTGCCCAAAGAACTCGAGCTTTGCTGGTGCCCTGACCCATAGTACTGCTTCTCCAGTAGTGGAGACAGCCTGCTGGGGACAGGCACAGGGACTCTGGGACCAGAGCTGCCTGGACTGGTGGGAAGGGCTGGGAGCATGGGGCTTCTGCATGCCCTACACCACTTTTAGTGGGAGGAGAGCAGTACTAGCATGTGTCTGGAAAAGAAAGCGTGGCATATCTGCAGAGAGAGAAAATGTGAGGCAGAGGAAGATCAGACTCCAAAATCCATAAAGAAGAGTAAAGACTGGTCAGTCCTAATCAGGAACTGATTGTTACGGGGAAGGATGGTTGTTAGAAAAAGTTTCTTTTGAAAAACATTTTTCAACTTGCATTTGTTTGCATTTAGTTTTGAACCAGATTGTACTTGCAGAAGAGACTATGTGTTTAAAGTCTGCTGAAAGCCTGCAGCCAACAAAGGAGATAAAGGCCTTCTGTTCCTCATGTTACACAATAATAGGGAAGGAATTAATAATGCTGCACTGAAAAAAAACCCCCTCTATTTAGATAGCTTTATGCCACAATAACAGGAGCCTGCTGATGAGCTCAGTGTACTCTCTATTTGCTATGTATACTATGTGCAAATTACACAGACATGCTCGAGCCTCTGGAATTGCAAAATTCACAAGCTAATTAATCAGAGCTTGACAACAAAGCAGAGTCCACTTCACCTCACATCCAGTGTCAGAGAGGAAGGATCATTTTGTCATTCATGAATATGCCTGTGCTAGAAGACAGATGATTTTGATTCCTAACTTTGTTCACCCAGTTCTGCTTTAATTCTTCTGGGAATAGTATTTCAGATTGACCAAGCTGTCAATGTTAATAATTAAAATTTGAAATTGGGGTTTTTGGGAGTGGAGGGAGAAGCATGAGTACATTTTAAATAGATGAATGCTTAGCTCAATCCAGAATTACTTTTTGGACTTTATCTTTCTGTAATATAAATAATTACACATCATGTCCAACACAAGAAATGGATGACTTATGGCTAGTGCAGAGGCAACATCCTCTCTAAAGAAGAAAGTGTCAGCTTATCTTCTGTAAGGTTTAGATTTTTTTTTTTTTTTCTCATTTCTTGGAGTTCAAATTATTTGTAAGATCTGTGAGATACAGTCCCCGTGTAAGATAGTGTGAATTTCTTAGTTATTCCTGGGACTGGGTATTTTCTCTCTTTATATGCCAAGTGGAACAGCAGGAGCATTTTCAGTAAGGAATTATCAGCTGGTAGCCACGCTAAAAAACAAAAAGTTGGTTAGTACTGGATGTGATGATCCTAGATTGGCAGGCTGAAAAGTGAAACTGTGCATAAAGCTAAAACTAGGAAATCAATCACTCAAACCCCATGAAGCATATTTATTAAGTTGTGGAAATTCTGAAACAAACTGAATCCTTCTTTGAGAGCAATAGTTTGGGGTATCCTATCTTTCATAAAATTTTGCCATGTTGGCCTTTCTGGAGATCTCACAATAGCCTTATCCTTAGCTTTAGTTTCAGGCTGCTTTTTTCAGTCACTCTGGTCCAAATTAACCACAGAAATGTGAAGCATGAGCATTGTTGCATGTTGTGAGCACTGTAACAATAGTCAACATTTGCCTGTATCAGAGATTTTAAAGTTGTTTTCTGTTTAATAAAACATCTCAAAAGCTTCCCAGTGCTACAATTATCCCATGAAAGCTTGTAATAAAGTTAAACACATATATTACTTGGATAACCCAAGTTTTTGATGGATGTTCATAATTTTTAAAACATATAACTTATATTTTGGTTTTCTCTCTCTGTTTCCCAGAGGTGTACCTAGGCAGATCTATGGTACCAGGTACATCTGTAAATGAAGAAGGATATGAAAAGACTTGATAATGATTTTGAGAGATGACACATTTTGAAATTTGGGTTGAGGTTTTTTGTAAATTATATGACCTACATAGAAAAAGTGATAAAGGCACAAAGAAAGCTTTACTGGCACAGCCCTTATATAACTCTCTAGCGTTACTTATTTCTATATATCTTTAATGAAAAATGGAATATGAACTGGATTTTATTGCCATTTTGAAAATGCAGCATATGGAATTTTTTCAGCCTTATATTCTCTGAATTGCATGATCAAACTCTCTTTTAGCTTTCCTTCCAAAAGATCCTTTCAAAAAAGGCTCAGTGGTGGAAAACATATTTCAAAAAATGTTTTTGTAAAGAGAAAATTTTAAAGGGGTTGGAGTCTTTGTGTGTGTTAACTTATCCTGTTGTTAATACTGTAGCATTTTCATGTAAAATAATGATAAGGAAAATATTCTCCATTTCTCAGCATTTTTTTCTGTAAGAACAGATTGCTGTTCTCCTGTCTGCACAGAATTTGCACCAGCTGTATCAGAAATTTAGCACAGGAAAAGAAAAAAGGTCATTTACATTGCAGATCCAACAGCAGAGAGTACTGCTCAAGTCTTTTGCTAAAGATGATCAATATATAAAAGAGATCTTTTCAGGTTATGTAACATTAGACGATGGGGTCACACATTAGGAGCTATTCTAAAAATAAAAAGGTTTATAAAGAAGAAAGAAAAGAATGAGATGTTCTTGTCTGGCCCTACGTTTTGCAAGCTAAGGGTACTGTTTTTCTTAGCCCAACCTGACAAAATTTTCTAAAATATCACATTTTGATGCTTTAGCTTAAGGCTTGATGCTTCATAAATCTGATTTTCTAGAGGATACCCTTTCAGACAATGACTATTTTGCAATTTTCTCTACAAGAATGTAAAATACTATGTTTAACTTGTATGTGGACGCACAGTTTCCTTGAGATCTAATATATTTCTAAAAGACCCTCAGCTGGAAGTAATAGCAGCTGCTAAAGAACATTCAAGTTTTCTTGAACAAAAAAAAAAGAGAATATGATCGGGGAATCTTGCTCATCTTCTCCGTTTTCAAGGCTCTTTTTCCCTGAGGAATTTGAGAAGGAGGAAAAGGACTAAGGTAGGGAGACAAAAATATGATGAAATGTTTATACAGTAAACAGTTTTTGGTAGATTTTCCACGGAAAATATCACTATTTTCCTTAGGGGGAAAAAAATCCTTTATGGAATAACATAGATAATTTGAAATATTTTGTGGACACAGAACCTCAGGGTAGAGGTTTGGTTATCCCTATCTGCATTCCTTGACAGTCTCACCAGCTCTGAGGCTGTGAGGAACTGTCTTCTCTCACAGAGCTTCATGGAAAGTGTGGTCCTCTTTGGATGTCCAGACTGTAGAAGAAAATGGGACTGTGACTCATTTCCCTGTAATGGCCTTGAGTAGTCATAAAAGAACCACTTATAAATTAATGTGTATCATTTGGTTTTCTAGCCAACACATTTTTTTTACTTTTAGCTAGAAGAAAAGTTGCATGGAAGAAGTTCTATTTTTTCATTCTTAGTCATGTCTCAGGTTCTTGTTATTTGGGTGCTCCTGTGCCATTTTGGGGTTTGAACGTCCTGGGTTTTTATGACTTTAGTTTATTGGTGACCACTGCCATGGATCCTGCTTGCCTCACCCAGAAGCTCTCATCTGTGTTAGAAATTCGTCCTTACACTAGTGTCCATGAAGAAAGGAAAAAGCCCAGCTGGGCAATGATTTGAAAAACTGACAAAACACTGAAGCAATATTTCACCCACCCCTCAAAAAGGCAATGGAATTTCTGGAGGGAGTAGTAGCCATCTAACTAATTACTTTAAGCAAAAAAAGCTCACTGTCAAGGTCAGACTAGAAACACAGTGAGGCAGGGTATATTTTATTACAAGGAACCTCTCAGTGTTTTGATTATGTTATTAGTTCCATGTAAGTGCATTAACTGAAAAGGCACGATTAGCTGAATGAATTTCAGGAGGGATGTGAAAGCTGGTGTCAGCAGCTAGAATGCAGACACCAATTTTTGTCTAGCAAGGCAAGAAAGCAAAATTTAAGGTGGAACCTCACAGAAAAGACACCAAAAAAAAAAAAAAAAAAAAAAAAAAAAAAAAAAAAAAAAAAAAAAAAAGGAAAGGAACATGTATGTGATTTCTGCTTGTCCAGACAGAGGCAAAGTCTTTGATCAAATGACAAAAAAAAGGACAGATAACAGCCTTTTGAAGGTCAAATCAACTTTTGAAATTTAATCTGGAGAACACAGTTCTAAAAAAAATTTCAGTAGCACAGTTGGGAGACCTTGCCTGAAAATTTTTGTACACTGACAACTAACGTTCATTTAAGAGGAAAAAAATAACAGGAAAAAAAAGAAAAAAAAAAAAAAAACAAAATCCAACAAAACCATACAACATTTATTTTGATACTTTAACAATAAAGAAAGTTGACTCTGCTTCAGGGTATATTTGAGGACTTGAAACGTAAGACTGAAATTCCATTAGATCACCATTATATTCTTTTGAGCACTTTAAAGACAAACACTTCAACCATGCTGCCATGAACCAAGATATTCCTCCTTTCTTTTTCCCTCTGCCTCTCCTCGTACCTCTGGGTATTCATCTGCCCTTTATGATACTGTTAGTATTTGAGCTAATCTTCTGATCTTTAAAGTTGGTGCTGCAGAAAGAAGAATTTGAGAACCTTAAGAATTAGAGAGACTACATCTGTCTGGACACCAAATGGCAATTACTGTCTGGGCATGATATAAGAAAAAAGTAGATTTTTTTCAGTGATGCAGAGGAAGAAAAGCTGAAGCCATGCAGGAGTTCCATATGTGCATAACTAAAGTGTTTGTGCTCTTTGTGGGTGAGAAAGGTCTCCTGCTGTGACCAAGGCCTTGATGTTGTCTTTGCCTTCCTATTTGCAAGGAATCAGGACTGCTCATCCTTGGTGCTGCTGGCAGAGGCCATGCTCCCACCCACGCCTCTGCTCCAGAGCTTGCAGAAGAGAGAGCAAGGCAGAATGAGCAGGACATGTTAAGAAATTACTGAAAATGCTCTCCCTGAACATAGGAGAGTTCTCCAAGAGAAGGAGGCAAGCACTGAAGACCAGAAGTCTGGGGGGAAAACTGGTGTCCCTGGGCCATCAGAGGTGACAGCAGTTCAGCCCCTCCAGCCCAGTGGGCTGTTTCCAGCTGAGATGTGAGCAAATGTAGCCCCAGATTCTTTCTGTTGCCCAGGACCTGGTGTAAGATTTTTCTGCAAAGGGTTTGCTTCCTGCTTTATTGAGAGACGAGACAATATATCAGGAGGGATTCTTTGTCTCCTTTAGGTTTAATGTGAGGTGCTATAAGTGGATCAGACACTTCAGAGTCTCTTTTACAATGGCACAAATCACAAGTGTCTGCCCCTCCAATCCTCTCTTCCCTTCCTGTTTCTTCTGGATGAGTTGGCTTTTTCTTTTCAGTGTAAAAAGGATGAAATCTGGGCTACCTGTTTCAGTACTCTATTTTTGTCCCACTTTGACTCGGGTTTTTGTTCTACTTGTGCTGTTTTCAGAAAAAAACCCCACAAGTAACTTATTTCTATTACCAATTTTAAGGGTATACACTTGTAAGAAATCACTGATTTGAACTTTATTTATTCAATATATATATTCTAGGGACAAACACCTAGAATGGAATAATTTTTTTTGTTTTCCTTTGAAATTGAGTGGCTTTGTCCACAAAAAGGTGTTTTGAGAGATAATTATACCAAGCTGGCTTTGCATTCATCAGATATATAGCTTAGCCATTTAAATTTACCTATTGGAAGCCTGTGAAAGGCTGGGACTACAACACAGAGGTGAATGAAAAGCAAAGCTTTAGAAATGGAAAAACATGCACCAATCATACTACTGAGTTAATGCTCAAATGAAGAGTGTGTGCATATACTGTTTTTTTAAATGTTTTTGAAACAACTCACATGACCATACTTTGGCCTCTTGGGAGGCAAAGAAAAAAGAATTATCTTCCTATCAGCCTGGGAATTATTGGGTGGGAAGGCATCAGTTGTAGCCAAACTGAAGTCATGTGTTTACCAATAAGAGATGGTTCTGAAAGCTCTCACTATTTGAGGAAATCCTGTTGAAATAATTGTCATCACTTCCACAAGTCCCTATTTAAGAACTAAATAGACCCTTTGCTATAGCACAGGAAATTCTTTATAGTTTGTGTGTTTATTGAGACTTCTATGGTGTATATAGGTTGAAATAAAAGCACACCAGTCACTGTTATGAATAGAACACATCAAACTCAGTACGAATTACATTTATTATAAACTTTGCTTTTTCTATGGAAAAACGAACTACCAAAATCCCCCCAAGTGAAATTATGTGATGCCCTTTCCTCAGCCAGTGATCCTTTCTATTGATTATTTTAAGGTTAGTTATTAAACTCTAAGCAAACACTTGGCTGATATTTTTGGATCATGGGAGAGCGGGCTGTAAGGAGTTACAGCTGTGAGCAAAGATTACCTAAACTGGCCTTTAACTGTGTTTCAAGCTTACTAAGACAAACAGCAGTTGGCACATCTAATGTCCTCTTCTAACTCTGCTGGAAATGAGAATGAGACTTTGACAGGTTCAAAACAGCCCATCATTGCATAAGGGGAGAACGGCAAGGTGCTGCTCCAGGGCATTATTCCAAGGTCAAGACAGCAGATAGAAATAGCCACCTCTACAGTGAATTACTTTAGGTCCATACCAGTAGCCTAATTTTTACCAATTACTCCCTAAAATTGTTTGTTGGCTCACTGGTTATAAGGCAAGGCCAGATATCTAGAAATAGACTGCCTTGCTTAGATTCTCCCTCCACATGCCTCAGGAATGTTGTATTTGCTGTTGATCAGAGTAATCTAGCATACAAAAGCATAAATGAGTGTGCTTACAGCAGCATTGATTCTTGGCATTTTATAGATTCTGTGAGATCCTAGTCCCTTTGGAAGGTACTTAGTAGCAGTACTCTTATAATTTGTTTTAAGCTTAGTGGGGAAGCTCCTATAATAGTGTTTTGTTTATCATTTTGTAGGCTCACTAAGTTAGGAGCTGTCTTGTTGACATGGAAGGAAATCTGAATCTCCAAATATGAGAAGTAGCTGGCTAGAAGATGTGACGAGGTGGATGCTGACAGGATCTCAGCTCAGTGTTCAGCCATTCTGCAACAAAGAGTTTGGGAATCTATTGTCATTGCCCACTTATCAAATGCTACTCTTGATGTCTCTTCCTCTCAGGCCTTGGAGAGGTGTGTATCCCAGCCACCTCAGGTTTTGAAATGAGGTTTGTGAGCAATGGTATTCAGTCCTGCACTACAGACTATGCAAATGAATTCAGAAATGCCATGCTAGTTTATATAAGCTCTACCACACACACAATATCAGTAGCATGCTATTAAACCATGAAACAAAGATCATTTTGTCTGCCTAATCAAATTCTGACAAGTTCAGGAACCTATTTCTTTTTTTGGACCTGATATTGTGCCCAGGACATTTAGGGTGGGTTTCTTTTAGCAGGTAACATGGTAGGAGAATCTCAGAAAATAACTCCATGCAAAAAGTGAGCATGTTAATGAAGTAAATGGCATGATCAAGTGGCTTTCCTATTGTTTTCTTGCTCATGGCTTTTCTGGCTCAGCTGCCAATGCAAAAGTTATTGATATTTTTTGTGCATTACCATTCCTGCACAGACCATTTGCTCTAATTTTTCAAGATTTTGTAGCAGTTAATCTAACAGTTTATACTTTGGCAGAATTCCCATTAAGATGCATGTGTATGGTAAATGATTAAAGGATTGGGCATGCATATTGAGAAGGCTGATGACTTGCTACTTGTGGTAATGACTCTTGCTGTTCTTTTATCCTCAGCCACATGGCATTAGATGCTGCCTTTACAAAACAGTCTTGTCTTTGTCAAGAAGGAGATAATCTGGAACCTCTTTTTTAACCATCTGTTCGTTGCTGAAGCCTTGTGAGGTGCCCTGGTGTCCTTACAAAGCTCTGAAATCCTCAAGCATCTTTAGAGTTCAAAGAGAAGCACAAGGGGCTACATGGTGTACATTTGTCTGCTAGATACAATCCTTTTTTTAGGCTGTTCTTTCTGCTTGTGCCTATAATGTTTCTGTTTTCTTTTCTGCCATGTAAGAAGAGAGATACCTACAAGGTTATGAACTGCAAGAATATTTAGTCCATTCACATACTTACTATACCTCAGATTTACAGGAGCTTTCTTCTGGGAATAATTAGATCCTCTGTACATTGGAGAAGCTGTTTGCAGATTGTGGTAATCAGAACTAGATCAATTCAATTAATGCTCAAAGAAAATGGCTTATATTTCTTCTGTATTATCATTTGTAAGGCCAAAAAGAACTTTCCACTGCTATAATACATTGCTGTGTTAATGTGGGTGAGAGAAACTGTTTTTTCTATTGCCTATTTTCCCATCTAATGCCAGCACTTTTATGAACTGATAGCAGCAGCTGCTAGAAGCAGCCATTTGTAGTACACAATATTGAGTTTTATCAAGCCTGAATAATCAGAAGCTATGCTGTGTAGCAAGACTATTTTTCTCTTGAAAAAGCATATCAACAATGATACACAGCCCATACCAGCACTATGGCAGGTAGGAGGTCTGTCAGATGGATCTTAGGAAATGCTATAGCACCAGTCCAGTTGAGAAATGTAAACTTTATGACTTGGTCCTTGGGCTGCATAGCTGTGTCCAAGGTTTGAACCCCTGGAACAGCCTGGGTATTAGCAGTACGGAAAATCCGACTCATGACTGTCTGGAATCCCAAAGTAAGGTTTGGAATGAAACCTGTATTTGTTTAAGGATATATATCCTTGGCAGCATTAGCAGGACATTACCACAAATTGCTTACTTTCAAGTTCATTTCTACAACGTAGCAATAAAAAGTTTTAGGTCAGAGATCACACAGAATGTTTTTCAGGAAAAGAAAATTAAATTTCTTTTTTTGAAATTAACACCCATTAAATATTCACACAGCTATCTTCTAGAAGATGATATAAAAAACCTTTGCTAGGAAACTTTTATTAGTTCTGAAAACTTGTAACAGTTTAGTGCTAGATCCCACATCTGTAAGGAGCACAGACTGTACTGGCAGTGTGGGAGACTGTGCTGTGGAAAGCATCAGCCTGGAAAGAGTCAGCTGAAGCAGGAGCAGCCAGTTATGGCTGAGGGAGTTAAGATGCTGAAAGTATGACTGAGGAGGAGTACAGATCTGGTACTGCTACTCTGTAGGGAAGAAGTGGGGAATGGGAGCCCAGGGTCCATTTTGTGGCCAAGAACTGCAAGGAGATGCAGTGAGTTAAGGGCTCCCTGAATGACATACAGAGTGATTCCAGTGAGGCTCTGCTCACACAATTTAGCTAACCTGAGAGAAATTTGAAGAGCAACTTGGTAACAGAATGTAAGTGTTTCTGTTGGAGTGAACTGTCAGACCAGTTCAGAGTGAGATTATTTAATCCATTCTCAGCAGTAAGGGTAAGAGAATATTGGAAGTCAAAGGTACAATGTAAGAGTACCTTTGGAAAATCTTGAGGTACTGCAGGACTGTGTGAAAAAAGTCTTTTCTGGCCTTACAGTATGTGACTATATTCTTCTCCACACCTCCCATCACCATTTCAATTAACAAATGTGCTGTTGACCTTTATGAAAAATAATTATTTGGATTCTTTTTTTTTCAGACCCAGTACCACTGAGTTGAAATGGAGTCATCATTAAATTTAGACATTGCTATTTTCTGCTTTTCAGATACTTCCATCTTTCAGAGGCTTCCATCTTGTTTTCATTAAATTCTTGCCTACATGAAGGTACTTGGGAATAAGATCTCCGTGTGGCGTATTCCCTGCTGAAAAAGAATGTTTGCATATTGGGTAACTTATGAATAATAAACTCTATTTGCAGATATATCTGGAAAATGCTTTACTTCAGTTCAATATTGTGGTGTTGTCTCTAAATATTGACATATTTTAGGCACATATTCATATGTTCTGAAGGATTCTTCTTTCAATGAAGAATAGCCATTATTTAAAAGTACAATGAGGCCAATCTCTGGTGCTCCCTGGCATTTTCAGTCTATGCCAGGTTCCACAGTGCCAGTGAGAATATTAGGGTCAAACTGAAAGAGAGCCCCATGGGTCTGGTTCTGACCTGCTAATTGAGACAGTGCCCAGCTGTACCTTTGTAAAGCTGGTGAGAAGTGGCTGAGCATTGAGCTACAGCAGAGCTTTGATTTATAGGAATCCAAAGATAAATCAGAAGGTAAGAAGTTAATTCAAATGGTTTTCTTATAGACATCCGACTGTACAGTGTTTTTCACAAGGAGTTTGGTCCAAAATATCTTTGGGTGGTCATCAAAAAGGTTTGAAGGAAATGTTTGGAGTTTTTTTTAACTTGGTTTGCTTTTTATGTGCTAGTAAATTTTAAATCTTTTGAAATAATTGTATTTGCAAACAGGAATAATAAAATTTGTTCTTAATAAAGTAGAACATAAAGAAATAGTAAATTTAAGAAAAATTTCAAAATTTCAAAAATTTCAAAACTTCAGTGATAATCCTAAGTGTCATCAATACTGAAATCAAGTCAAGTCTCTCCTCTTTATTTTCCAGATAATTAGTACTTCCTGTGCTGTTTGTCTTATGAAATACTATGCCATCCATCTACCTCAGCATCTTGTTGTAACCTGCTTAATCACTTAAAGATGAACAGGGAAGGTGTTTTGGTTCTGATGGCATTACACAAACAAATTATCAGGAGCTTGTGATGTTCACAAAAACAGGATTTCCTGACAAGGTTTTGTATGAAAAGCTAATACAGCCCCTTTCATCTCAGAGCAGAATGCCTTCCTCATTAATCTGCCTGCTCTTCATCTTAATAATACTTAGCAGTCACATAATGCTTTGCATCCCCCAAGCACTGTACCTAAATTGAGAATCCTTTTTAGTAGTTAGGCATATACCTGCTAAGTGAGTGCTATAAAAATCATAACTGCAGGTGTCTGTAAGTTAAAAAAGCTTTAAAAGGATGGGAAAAAAAAGAAATAGAAAAACTGGAGTCTTAAAATGGTGCTCACAACATTTTGTTGTCTTTTACAGTGTTTAGATATCATGTTGATAAATGCATTGGTGCTTCTGAGGAAAAGTAGATCATCACTATATGGTAATTTTGCTGGAATATTGAATCTGAAAGAGCAACAAGACAACAGTTTTTATGTAGTCATTTCTATTATACTTGTCTGGGTCATTTGGTGACTTTTGCTAAGTCTTTATATTATTAAGTAATGTGGACAAGTAAGATCTGTAGAAGTAATGTTGGTGTTTAGGGCCTGACATCTGTGATATGCACATTTCAGTGGGTTTATATTAGGACTAAACTGGTCCCATGACCTGAGTGTCCTTTACAGCTGGAGTGCATTAAGTACACTCCCAGGAGCACATCTTCCAGTTTAGTTCCATCCAGAAGGAATCCAGGTCATTTGCTCCAAGACCATTTTGTGGTGCAAATCAAAGCACAACAAAAAGAGACAATAGGCAATTTGTTTCAAAGTCTCACTCTTCCTTTAAATTGAAACACCAAAATAGGCACCCCTCTGGGACTTGGATGGAATATACTGTTTCTAACTCAACAGAAGATCCTGTACTGGCACACACTGAGGAGCTCATATATCATTTTGAAGCACTGAATGGCTTGTTTTTAGCAGCAAGGAATATTGTTATTTCATTATGGTTTGCAAGTAGCAGCTAGAAATAGAGGTGGGAGAGCTGGATTGAAAGACATTGATTTAATAAAGTACCTAAGGATATACAGTTCCTAGAGCTCACATTATTTAGTTCTTTGCTGAATCTGAGCCCATGAAAAGTTCAGACTTTTAAAGGTTGGAGCATCTACAATAATGCTTTCCTGTGGTAGTCCTCACCTATCTACCCCTACTGTGAATTTGGCCATATGTTCAGATAGGAACATATATATAGGAACATATAGGAACATATTTGGCCATATGTTCAGGGGGGAGCCTGCTAGGCCCCTGTGCTGCCTGCAGTGGTGTTAAACCTTCCCCAGAGTAAGGCAGAGGCACTCCCTGCAGTAGATGGCTGTGCAACAGTCTGCCCCCAGCATGAGTTGGCCAATCCTAATGTAAGTGAGAGAGATGAGATTTGCAGCTAATGCGTGACTGACACCTGTTCCAGAGTGCTAACAATAGCAGCTCTACCTTTGGGTGCAAGCCAGGTTCCAATGGTGTGTTAAAGGCCCTCCCTAGCAAGAGTGACCAGGGGTAGTAGGGCTCTGTAAACACACCTTTAGACAAGAGTTATTAGTCAGTGACTGGCACATCATGGGGATTGCCCAAACACAGCCAGAAATGTGCACGTGACCGACAGCCAGCTAAAAGAGTATTTAATTACTGACAACTGAGAATCACCAACATCAGAAAAGAGGATTTTGATGTTATTATATCATAAACTCATCTTGAGTTATATGAGACTGCAAATCTCAAAAACTGCCCCTAGGGAAGAAACATCTTTATTATTGTTTTCTTAAAAGCTGGGAAACCGCCAGAGGCAAGAGGCTTCTATCCTTTCCAAATTTTTTTTATTTGTTTACAGTTTTGTAAGCCTTTAAATTTCCATGGCTTCGTCCATGCAAATGTTCAATCCCTTTTTCAGTCATGCTGAGCTCCTGGCTGTGCTACTGCCTCATGAGCAGGTGTTCTAGAACCCAAGCAGGAAAACCACACTTCCTTTTACTGGTTTTTCATCTTATGCCTTTCCCCAGATGTCCCCTTTTCCCTTGCTACAGGGAAGTAATGAAGAAAGTACAGAGCAGCGTTCAATTTACCACCTGAATGCTTCTCATTTGTTTGCATCTCTCTATTTTGTAACTTCTTATTTATCTTTTCTTTATCTTTCAGTAAAATAAAGTGTCACATTTATTTTTTTCTTGTATTTTTGGTTCCTGAAAGCCATTTTCTTTGGAACCACCTTTTGCTGTTGTATTGTTTTTGCTGCAGGAAAACCAGAACTCAGCACACAACTTCAGATGAGGGACTTGCCTCCACAGATTCTATCATCCTTACAAGCCATCATCATATAACCCCACAGCAGTTCCAAATCTTTGCATAGGTCTCCCAAGTCAAGAAGCCTTCATGTTCCTCTCAGACTGCTCTTGTCAGTGTTTTACTGACATTTAATGTCTTCTTCCCTGTACACAGCCCAAGACCTATATTTGTCTTACTCCATCACACTCACTTCATCTTTTCCCTTGTTCCTCTGTGGCTTTATTGACCTCCTTGGCACTCTCTGACTGTTTGCCCATGTGTTTTGTAAGAGAGCATGAACTGCCAGAGATTTTAGCTTGGTTTCTCCCTACCACATCTGTATCCTGTTACCTTTGTCAGCTGCTAGTCATAGAATCACGCCAATGTTTTTAGCCCCAGTTTGCATATCCAATGCTTATTCTTCCTCCCTCCAACCAATTTCTTCTCCTGTAATGCCTAAAAGTAGTTTCTTTTCTGCCCAAATCTGTGTTTCTTTTCACACTTGAATATCCTCCCACTTTCTACATTTTTCCCCATCTCGCTTTTGCTTTTCTGTATTCTCAAAACTGGCTTCTCCATCTGAAGAACTCTGGTGCCTGAGAGACATTCACAAAAAGGACAAAATACCTCTCAAACTCAGTGCCAGTTTCCTGCTGGTGTGCACGTGCTAATCTGATCTCTGGTCACAGCACTGACATCCTTGTGCCCTGCACTGGTGAGAGGAATGGACAGCTATGCTGGGTGGGGAAGTGATGTGTGGCTCAGACAACATCAGGAGCTGAAACAGATTCAAGAAGATGTCTTTTAGTGGGTATGAAAAACAAATTTGAAAAACTTCTTTTTGTTTAAAATTTCACTGGGATGTAATCTCTTGCCCTATAGAATGGCTGTACTGTGGCTCCAAAAAAACACCACCATGATCTTTTAACATGGATCACATATTATCATGTATTATTTCTCCCAGCTTTAGCCTTAATGCAGATTGAACTGTTTATAAAAAATAGAAAAAGTTAGGATCCATTATTAATAATGAAAAAAGAACTAACAGTTAAAGATATCAACCAGGCTGGATAGAGGAAAATAGAAAGCACAGCCACAATACGAAAGCTGTAATTTAGAATTTGAACTGATAAAAAAAATTACAAACCCAAGTAAAAATACTTCTTCATTGAATGCAATTACTCAAATTCAATGAAATTATTCATCTAGTCTCCATGAAGCACTTTAACGTCGCTTGAATTAAACTGAGAGATTTAAAGACTGCCTTTTGATACTTGTTTGTTAAAATCAATAAGTTCCTGAGGCAAGTTTAGGTTCTGAAGGAGCTGACTCTTCCAGTGTAAAAATATTCTATCAAAACCAGAACAAAATGACAACCAGCTCATCTAGTCTTCATTTTTTCTCATTATAAAATCTGGCAATAAACCCAGGTACTTGTCCCAAACTTTGCACTACTGTCCAAGTTGATAATAAACCTTTGTGCAAGGATAGGCTGTTTAAAAAGCTTCAGTTTTTACACAGTGATCAATAGTAGATAGTTCCCCTGTGGTTATATCATTAATATATTTGAGGAACAGAAAACTTATGTATGCAGAAATGGGTTATGAGAAGCAACAACCTGTCTTCAGTGCAGTCCTGTTCCTCAGAGACAGTGTACTTCTGCTGTAACATAAAAGGTTGATTTTTTCAGGTGAAAAAATGAATAATAAAATTCTATGTTGTAAGAAGCAGCTTGTCTTCTCAGGATTGCTTGGTGCATTCCATATGCAATGCTCCAGTAATGTTTTATATTCAGGACTCACATTGCTCTGCACAGAGTGGTTCAGTAAATATCCATTGGGTGTTTTTAAGCAGGAGGTTGGAAAGGAGGCTGCTCAAGTTGAATTTTGATATCAATTTCACCTTATTTCAGATATCTATACTTCAGAGGTTTGTATGTGAGATAATTCTCCTAGGACACATTTACAATGAATGCTTGTACTAGTTTAGTAGTCTGTTGTAGACATGCCTCTTTCTTTCTTTAGTACTTTGAATGTTCAGTGACTGCAAGCTCAGGTAAAGACATTTGTGTGTAGTCAGATGAATGTTTCCTGGCTACTCTTCATCTTTAGATGCTCTAGTGTCCCATAATTTCATATAAAGACTTGAACATTTTATTGGAGGTGTCTAGCCTCCAAACCAGATGTGCCATTTGTAATTTACAATAGTCTGCCCAGTTACAAACCTTTTGGGAAAAAATACAATTTACACATGCTGATACTTGCTAAATCTTCACAACTGAGTCTTTTGAAAAGTCCTATCTGTTTGCAGTCCTATACAGCTGGAGTCACAGCCTGTTGCTGCCCTCAGTTATCCCAGATCCCCAGGTGGGCAAGGCTGCAGCATCAGCACTGCAGTCCTGCTGGCCCCTGGCAGCACAGGTGTGACACACCTCCTGCATTCCTTTGCTTCCCATTAGAATGTTTTCCACGGAGTGAAGGCTTTTCCTGCCCTGTTCCTTTTGAGAAACGAAGATCAATTGCATAGAAATAAGAACATGATATCATGAACTTGTATCAATAAACATATTGCCCTTAAACTTATGATCACAGTCTAGTTTTCCTATTTCATTAGTTCTCATGTGTGTATATACACTATTATTATTATCTGGATTATTGCAGCCTAGTTCACTATTTCTTTAAAGCACAGAATTAATATATAATGTCCCTAGAAATTTTTTACTTACAAGAAAAAATCATGAAAAGTTGAGCAAAGATGATGCTGTTTGTCCCACAGAGATGTATGGAGATAGATCTTTGCCACTGGATCTTCCATAACTTCTTGGAAACATTCTTTCTTTCTTTTTTTCATAATCTTAAGAAGTCACCTTATTGAAGATGGAGATCTGCAAATATGGAGAGAACCACAGAAGGTGCTGCTTCTGCCAGGCTTGTGCCTTGCACCAAGATTGTTGTGAGAGGTGCTGCTGAATCTGTCAAAATGCTTGGTGCCTGAAGGCTGGGCTGCAGTCCTGGCCACTTCTCTGCATATTGGTGTGCTCCTTGGAGAACTTGAGCCTGTGTGGACCTCTGAAAGCACAGCGGGCTGCACCTCTGCAGCCCTTCCTGCTAACATGGAGCAGGAGGTTTTATGGAACTACTATGGTTATATTTGCCATGTTCTTCTGCTGGAATAAGGTTTGGGCTTTGTTTCTTTTTTCCTTTTTTCCTGTAAACTCTTTGTTCATGAGGGAAGAAACAACCAAAGAACCCAAGATGTAAAAAGGACTTTAACAAGGAAGAAACCCCTGAGGTGACCAGAGCCTGACAAAGGCAGCAGGCTGATGAAAGGCTCAAGGACTCTGCTTTGCATTCTGCTCTCATCCCGAGTATCCTACGGAGACTGAAGGATTCTGGGAAGATGCACCCTGTTTGTGAATGAAGAGCAGCTCTTTCCATTTACAGCCACTTAGGTTCGTTTCCCTACATAAGCACAAAAATAACCATTTCAGAGCTTTGGTGGGGGAGGGGGAGCAAAAAAAAAAAGCTCCCGGAATTATCTCAGGGAAAGAAAGCCAGGTGCCCATCTTTGTATTATATCCAAATGAGATGCAGCTGTTTAAATGTAAATGTTAAACAAGAGAGAAGAATGCCTTAATTAGCCCTCAAAAGGAGACAGGAAAGCTGTAAGAATGCACCTGACACTAAGCAGTATGAGATAAACTCATTCCAGCTGTCACTGAACTGACTGTTTGAAGGCAGAGCAATGCTATTTTGTGCAAACAATGTAAAATGTTTAGGGAACTGCAATTAGCATCAACATGCATAGTGGAAGTGAATGCAGCCTGCTGATGTTTACTTGGCTTTGAATTGCTAGGGTTTGGAGTAAAAAAAATAAAATTAGTTATGCATTACACACTGGAGATTTTATTCCAGGCTTTTATGCATTACTGAGAAAAAGGCACAGGAGAGTGAAAAGAAGGGAAGCCATCAATCTGACTTTAAAAGAAGATATGATACTCAAAGGTCATTCTGAGTTTTCTCCTTCTGACTTGAGCAATAAAATGTTCAGATTCAATCTATGAGAGAAATTTTCATACAAGCTGTCCATCACATAAATAAAGCTGAAATGTCCCATGCAGCATGTCAATGTTACATATCCTGCCAGGTGGAAAAAGTAAAGATCTGATTTTATTTTTTTCTTTTTAAAACATTCACAAATAGCAGAATCAAGGTTATTTAATATAACCAAAATCTCTAATTTACTTTATATCTTTATATGTAAAGTAATACATGTAATTCACTGGCAAGTTACTGATTGTATGCCAGTGCATACAAAACACTGGGATGTATAGAAATCCAGCTCTATCAAATTTATCCTTGCATAGGACATAGTCTCCTCTGAATAACCTTAACTACAAGCCAATTTTTTGTATGTTTTCTATACTCATGGGAGTTCACCTCAATACTCAAGGTTTTCTTATCTAATCTCTCACCAGACTTGCTTTATTAAAACAATGGGATGAATCTGTGCATGAAATGCCTTCATTAATTTTTTGTCTAATCTTCTGTAAATAAATACCACTTATAGAAAAGTGAAACCCCAGGGGGACCGAGACTACAAATTAGAGATCTACCTAGTGACTAAAATAAAAATCCAAATCTAAAGACATTTGAATGGAGTAAAAAGCAAAAATGTAAATGGCCTTTTAAAAGTATTCTTGAAATTACTTATATTGAGTATTTTGATACAAAGCAAAAGCTTTGACCCGTTAGGCAAGACTGAAGCCAGAACATTTGAAGTTGCAGAAAAGGAATGATCTAAGGAAATTCAAGGTGCATGAATCCATTGGGCATGATGAAATGTATCTGTACATTTCATAGGGCATGATGGAATGGTCCTGCAGGGACTGGCATATGAAGTGCCTAAGCTACTATTCATCATATTTGAGAAGTTGGGGCAATGAAGTTACCACAAACTGGAAATATGCAAACATAATCCCCATTTTTAAAGAAGGAAAAGATCATGGAGCACATGCTTCTGGAAACTATTCAAAGGCACATGGAAAAGAACAATGTTATTGGTGACCAATAACATGACTTTACTAAGGGAAAGTTGTGCTCAAAGAATTTTATGTTCTGTGATGGGGCTACAGCACTGGTGGATGAGGGAAGAGCTGGAGAGAGTCTTTTTACAAAACCATGTAGTAACAGGAAATTTGTGAATGGCTTTAAACTGAAAAGGTTTAAATTAGGTATTTTTGAAAAATTCTCTGCTGTGAGGGTGATGAAGCACTGGCACACGTTGCCCAGAGAAACTGTAGATGCCACATTCCTGGAAGTGTTCAAGAACAGGTTGACAGGGCTTTGAGCAGCCTGGTCTAGTGTGTGGCATCCCTGCCCATGGCAGGGGAGTTGGAATGAGGTGATCTTCAAGGTTTCTTCCAACCCAAAACATTCTATGATTCTATGATATGATAAACCTCCTGAGACATCAACAATGTCAGAATTAGCCAATTTTTGCATGATTAGGATACAGAAGTATGATGCAGGGTGTATCAGTGCTAACAATCAAAGGCGCCTCTGGGAGGAAGAAGTTAATGTGGTGGGCCCAGGGCAACACTGATCAGAAATAATGACTAAAGTATACTCATCCCTGTCCTGTCATACCAGCTGTTTTTATCCTAACTCCTCATTAGACACACTGTTATTGTTTTGAGCAAGTTTTACAGTCACAGTTTTACTTTTTCCTTTGAAATTTGACTATCTCTCTCGTTTATACTCCAATAACAAACCTGGAATGAAAAAAAATATACCAGTTATTGTTTATTTATTATCAGATATGTGCATGGGGTGGAACAATGAGACCAGGAACTTTTATTGTGACACCCACAATTCAGTGCCACGTCTACAGGAAACATCCATTTGTAAACACAGCAAGAATAGCCACAGTGTGATCCCAAATATAGTATGCAGTGACAGTAACCCTCTGGTTGCTTCTTGGTTTGCAGACTTCCCAGACCTATTAGTAATGCAAAGCATTTGTTCTGCTGTGGAACAGGGCAGTTCACTTGAGGGGATCGAGCAATAACATTTATGAGACCCAGTTACTCACATGGTTGCATTTAAAATGGATCCTCAGCTTGTAAACTCTTGATTTTACTCATGGTATGTAAACAAAGGTTTATTTGAACTATACATGGTAATAACAGATCCCCACATGAGGGAGCAACTGATCTCTTGATAGGTAATATCAATAGGCATATTCTCACAAAAGAAATTGTACACAGAAAACTGGGAGATATGAAAGTATGTGATGTCTCTTGATTGGATTGGAAAAAGTGAGGATGCTGAGGGAAGGCAACCTTTAACCCTATGCCTAATTATGTTATATTAATAGTATGCATAATACTTGCAAATACTAGAGAGAGAAAAGTGCTATATCTCATGTAAGCTTTTCCTTAAAGACTGAATGTGTGAGGGAATTTGGGAGCTGGTGATTTGGGTCATAAAGGTGGTATTGGCAGATGTAGGAATGGAAATGAGGTCTCCTAACTTCCTGCTAATATACCATACCCTGCTCTCTTAGACAGCATGGACTTCAGCACAGATATTTCAGAAGGGTAAACATGGGTTTGAACTGGAGCAAAAGGTACCATTGAAAGAAAACAACTGAAGGTACCAAAAAACCCCTGAGGTGAAACAGTCAATGAGATCTTTGCAAAACTGTCACAATGAAAGATGTCATTTTGGCTGTTTAGGCTGATAGATCTCCAACTGCCTCCTGTCTCCCTGCGAGCCTCTCAGGGACCCCGGCCAGCCCGGGGGTCTCTCAGTGAGGGGACACTCTCTGTGCCCCCAGGGCACTGATGGCAGCTGGTCAAGTGCCTTTTCATCAGTAGAGACACTGGAGACAGTCGCAGAGGAAAAGGCCGACTCTCAGCAGGGGCAATTCCAAGGTTTATTCAGAGCTCCCAAAGGACTCCTGTAACCTCAGGGGGCCTCCTTCTCAGAGCACAAGGAGCTGTGCCAAGGTCACATTTAAAGGGAGGTGGAAACAAAAAGTAGATAATGTTTGTTGACCAATAAGGATGCTAAAGGGATGGGATCTTAAGGAATGGACATTTTGGGCAACGTATAGGATACTTCTTGGGGGGCTGACTCTTGGCCTCCAGCTAATCACACGACGGATTTGGCCAAAGGTTCTGGATAGAGAGGATGGGATGCTGAGTGACTGACAGAGGGCCAGGGCAGGGGGGTTTGGGGATGATGTCAACCCAGGAGAATGATAACACAGGTATAGGGAAGGGGTACAGTTTGGGGTAAACTACTTAGGAAAACTAAAGGAATGCAAAAAACTATTACAAAGCATTACAAAGTATTACAAAATATAAAATCACACCACAACATCCAGCAAATCCAACATTTTCCTAATGATGCATCAGAAAGCGAGACGCTTCCTTCTTTCCTAGATAAGCCATTTGAAGGTTTGTTTCTGCTTGAGCATAGCAGCAATAACATTGGTTTGTCTGAAAAGTATGTTATTCTTTTCCTTATTGCCACAAATGAGTCACATTGCAATGACTGCAGTATCTTCCTGTGTATTCTGTCTCCACAGACTAAGAGATCTATGCTTACCTATTTTTAGTCATTAAAAATGGCGCTGTAGTCCCTCATTAGTTGTTTATAATACCACCTTCAGAAGTAAAACATTCACACTGCTTTGTAGAAACAACCTCAAGTTTGCCAACTGCTCGTGCTGGTCAGCCACAGGAGTACCTTCCAAACATCTGTTCATGTGCTCAGCTGTCATGTTCACCCTGACTGTCCCTGGCCTTGCTTTCTGATAAGGAACCCCTAGAGAGATCCTCAGGGATTTTACAGTCCACCTAACCAGGAAATAATGCCAAATTACATTTTGTGGCTCCTCAGAAGTTGTTTTGTATCACTCAAATACTGTCTTCCAGCAGCCAGGAAAGATGCCAGCTGTGCCACTGAAGACCTGACCACTCTGGATGGATGACATAATGGTTGTGGCCGGCCCATCCATGACTGTAAAAATGATCCACTGATTTGCACTGTGATAAGCCTACAAGGTTGTAATCATGCTGTTAAAAAGTGTCTAAATACCCCTTATGGCCAGCCAGTCCTATTTGGATACCCATCTTCTGGAGACCCTGTATGGGGGAGGCTACAGTTAAGTCAATAATTGTACCAGGAGGCCATGCAACACTCTGTTAGGACACCACTTGCTAGTAAAGATAGTTCAGATAGAAAAATGGACAGTCTAGGCCAGGCCACAGACTGCTGTTTGAGGAGACTGAAGTGGTTATTCTGCCCTGAAGCTGCTGGGAGACTGCTGCCATGCAAATGACCTTTTCCAGCTGAAGCTCAGCTGTCAGACCTTGGTCATTGCCATAGACAAGGTACACAGGACAGCAGGTCTCCATGTACCTGTGCCATTCAGAGTATGGTTTGCTCTGTCCCCTGCTGGCCTCCAGGAGCTGTAGGTGGGTGCTCTGAGTGTGCTGGGCAGGAAGGTTGTGTCTGGGTAGACACACAGATGTAGACCTGCTATTTCCTTGGCAGACTTTTAGCCTCTCTTCACAGGAAGCACATTCTGACCTGAAAGTGTGCCAAAGATGGCAAAGAAAATGTGGGTGATCATACTTGTGCCCTAAGTGGGCTGCCCCACTTAGGGGGACAGAGTGACACTCCAGGTGGGAGAATCTGTTTAAAGGCAGTTAAGTCTGTTTAAAGGGAGTTGAAGAAGATGAAAAAGCTAAGTGACTGATCAAAAAGAAGAGCTGCTGACAGACAGTGGCCAGGAATACTCGGGGACAGTCAGCTGGCCAAAGAACCCAAATTATCACCTAGCTCAGAGGAGGCTACAGCTTCATACTATTGTCCACAAATGCAGTTGTGGGGAAAAGAGGGGTTGGAGGGAAGGTTGGAAGATAAAACAATGATAGGGATGGGTAAAGGCAAAGAGGGAGCATCCAATGTTAATACCACATCATCTAAGGGTGTAGCATAGCTCATTTTCAATAATGATACTACTCACTCTCTTCTGGACTTTGAATGATAGTTTTGCTCCAGAGAAAGGGTTTCCTGCTGTAATAGACTAAGAACAGAGTTACATTTCTACTGTGCCTTAAGGATTCAAAGTTTTGAGCAACCTGTACTATTTCAGTGCAAGTGTTATAAGGCCATGTTAGAAGGGATACCCTTTTTCTGTAGGTAAGTCTGGAACAAAGACCAGAGAGACCAGAGATATTTACCAGAGAGACTGTGGCAGATACAGATTCTGTGCAGCAAAAAGCTAGAAGACAAAATCTTGCAGAAGAGCTGACAGCCCCAAGGACATTTCATTTGGAGTGCATATGTGAAGCAGAAATTAAGAGCATCAGCCAGGGTTGGGGGGCAGCTCTTGAGAAGGATATAAAGAGTAGTGTAGATGTCGCTACTGTTAACAGCGAGCTCTCTTCCAAATTATTCAGTGGGGTCATATCCAAAATTACTACAGCTTTCTACAACATGATATCACTATTAGATTGCTGCCTGGCATCTGGGTTTATAAATCAGATTTTCTCATCTGCTGTATAATACATTAAGTGGTGATTGCTCCTGGCTTCATGGAGTAGATTTGCTATTATTAAGTAAAACTGAACAGACTAATTGTTATTATTTACTTCCTTCTTTGATGAACTTGAGCTCTTCACTGGCTGATGAATAATGCATGGGATTATTATAAATGTAACATGAAATGAAAACCATTATATTCACAAATTCTAATACTTGAAAGAAAAAATACTGCTCAGTACTTAAACACTGGCAGGTTCCTACTCATTCCCTGTCTCTGAGAAAAAGTGATGGTTGTTCTAAAGAGAGGCCCCAAACATGCCTCCATTCTTTGCTCTGGCGAAGCAAGACGTGCTTGCAAAATTTTGTGTGCCACAGTGGAAGACAAGAAGGGGCCAAAATTAGTCACATTTTATGAAGAATGAAGGAATTCTTATCCCTTGGCTGTCACAGAGCCGGTATGATTGACCTCTTTCTCCAAAGAAGGTCTCCCAACAACATGATGCCTTAATGAAAAGGGAAGAGTCAGAAATGCCTGTGGGGTGACTGTTGCTGCTGCCTTTGGATAAAAAGTGTTTGCAAGTGTTACCTGGTGATGGATAGCAGGATACAGCTGTGAATGCAATTCCAGGCTGTAGAGTTATCATGGGCTTTTGGCTTTCCTAACTAATCTGTTCTTAAGGAGTAAAAATTCCATTTTTGTCATGTTTATGCAGGAGAATGGGTTTGGGGGGTAATGAAGACATTTGAATGGTGAAAAAGACTTTGTGTTAGTATGGAGTGCATGGCAGGTAATAGGGGAATAGCCTCTGAAGGTCATATAACTGTTATTGACAAGGTTTTGTACAACTATAATGAAAATGACAAGTTAGCTTGGGGACTGATAGTACTACCTTTTTTACCCTCTGTGTGGTATCTGAGGTGGGGTTTTTTTTCTTTTTTTTTTCAATAGACAAAAAACCCCAACCCGTTTGTCCTTTCATTGACTTCCTAGATCTTGGATAAACCCCATAGTTCTCTCTGAGACACATCTACCATTTTTCAAAATTATAGGCAGTATAATCAATTGTGATTATTCCCTAAAACTGAAATTTGAATTGTTATTTGAAATAAAAACATGTGGGGTTTTTTTTTGCCACCTTTCTATTCCTTCTGTCATCACCACCTACACACACAAGTCTGCTGGTCCAACTTCCAGTGTTCTCTCTCACGCAGGCAGCAGACTGAAACAGAATGAATATAGCATCCACTATTATTATATACTTTTCAGCATACCATTTCAAACAGTCTATTTGTCAAAACAATTAATTTGTTTAGATTTTGGAGGGATAAATGTTGTTCCATAAGGTCTCAATCATACAACCTAGACAACCCCAAAATGCTTATTTGACTTGAAATTGTGCACACAGGCAATGGAAAGTCTGGTCTTAAGATCATGGGGAATTTTAATAGATGAGAGAAAAAATACATTTCAAAATATAAATGAAGTTTTTCAGTATAACATTGATCATTGAATATTTTTTTAATGACTGAGACTTGGCTTTGGTAAACCAGAGAGTTTAGTGTTAGGACCTGGCTACATTTCAAGAAAGAAGTACATGAGCTAGAATAAGACTTCTTTTTTCTTTTTTTTTTGTTTGTTTGTTTTTCTTTACATGTCTAAACTGGAATACACACTCTCTTTTATGTACTTTATTATAAGATTTTTAAATAGATGAGAAACAAACTCATCTTCTATGACATTTCCCCTCATGTGAAAATGCAACTCTGATGTGTGGATATAGCTGCTAATGATGAGCCTACATGTTACACAGTGCTTCTCAGCTGTTCTCAGAATGTTTGACAAGTGGAGTCAGCACTGCTATTCTCTTCGTACACACTAAGAGAAACTGAGGCAAAAAACAAAGTCACAATACTCAGGATTGTTTAATGAGCTGTTATACAAACTAACATTGGAATTAGGTCCCCTCTGAGTTAGAGAAAACTTCAAATTAACTGCTAATGAAAATTGTTACTATAGGGCATTTTAAAGGAATATTCAGAGATACTGTTAAAGGTGCTCTGCATAGCAGAGCCTTATAGCTCAATTATTATATAAACAAGTGTGTGTATATTAATGTATTTCAATGTGTTTTGGTTGGATTGAACTGTTGTTCATGGGGTACAGAACTTACATGTAGGCACTTCAAAGGAAAGATTAACACTATCCAATTTCTATCTTAATGAGCCAGATAATCCCCAAATATAAATAAGCACAAATCTACTGAAGTAAAAATCTCAGCCCCTTTCCCACATCTGACAGGGAGAGTAGTCAAAGCCTAAATCTCAAAAATGGCTAAACTCATATTAATTTGTCTTTATCCAACATATCTTTAACAACTGTCTGTCAGTGTGGAAATCATCAACCTGCCCATCACCTGGACTCAAAGCTGAGGCATTGTCACAGACTCTGACTTATCTGCAGGTCTTCAGTGTGCATGCTCATTTATTTCCTGAAATTCTGGGTAAAGCTTCATCTTCATAGCTAAATTTATCTGGACTAACATGATTTTATGATTCAGTTCTTACAATATCCTTTTCTCTTGCCCTAAATAAATGAAGTTTGTCCTCCTGCTATTGATGCAGAATGCCATTGCAGTGATAGCTGATATTTCAAGTCAAATAAGCATTGCAGTGATATTTGGCTAGATAGCCCTTCCAATAGCAATAGCTACTGCATTAAGCCTAGTTAGGTTATCCTCACATTCAGTTTTTCACACAATATTTTCTCCCTAAAATCCTAAGGGTTTTGGGAGGCCACATTGTCATTCTCAATCAGTTTATGCTATCATTCTCTCATGCACTGGTTAATTTCCAAACAACCTTATGTAGCTTTTCCTCCAACTTTGCCTTTCATGCTTGTAAGCAGCTTCCTTTAAACAAAGCTGCCTCACTATCTTTTTCCCAGTCCCTCACAAAAATCCTGTAGAGATGCTACCAAAACTCACATATTTGACTAGATTGCAACCATGTTATGATGACTCCCCTCCACATTCACCAGCACTGTCCTATGGCTACTTCATACTCCCTTTGTGCCTTTCTGTTGTCTTCTGTACACCTGCAGTCAGTGTCACCTCGTTCAGTTTTCACTCCACAGTTTGGTCCTGGTTTATAAGCACAGCTGAGGCACAGCACAGTTGTCTTGGCTTTGTCAATTCTAAGAAATGAGTCTGCAGGATACAAACACAGGTGGTACATATAGCTGCTGTGTCACACTCCCCACCCTCAAAACTTTCTAATGGAGGTAAAAACCTTTGGTGTGTAACTCTCACCTGGGAAATCTGCTCTATGTGATGCTAAGGATTCATCTGTTTTTACTAATTTGCAGGTGCTGAAGCAATGCCAAAAGAATGTGAGAACTTTTAGCAAATGTTTTGGGAGTTCAAAGAATTCAAGTCTGAACTTTTGCCAAAATCAAGTTAATACTTACAGTGCCATAAAGAGCAACTTAGAGAATGGGCCATAGGTGATTAGTCTCATTATGTTTGATTCCCAGAAACATACTGAGCTTTTTTTTCTAACTATACTTCATACCTTATTCTTGACTGTATTAACATGACTGTGTTGCCAGAACTAGAAACTTGTAACAAGGGCTTACCTTTGTTGCAAGCATCCTCCAGCAGATGTGACTTCTGTTATCTGCTTTAGGCTGTCATACATATTTTCCAAACAAGCACAAGTATATGACTCCCATGAATTTATTGATAACTGTCAGGGCTGGGAACTCTTCCAGCAGACCTTATTATAGATGTGTTTTATCAGTGGAGTTTAAATTAAAACAGCTGTAAAAGCACTAGGATTATTCTCTCTCACACACAAAGATACAAGCATGTTCTGAACCGAGATCAATAAAGACCCTGACTCAGAGGATGTGTTGAGATATACGTTAATGTGTATTATGGGAAAATGATAGTCCTGCTTCTGCCTGGTGTAGGCTATGCAAGAATAAGTTCTATGCCTTCTTTCAAGGATGAAAAATGCTACAAAGAAAATGTATTTGGCAGCTCATATCACTACTTCACAGCGCTTTTTTGCTAGATTGAATTGTGACAATTGGTAACTGAGTAATGTGAAGTCTTTTAAAATAGTCTGGGTTGTTGTACCTGCACCGTAATTTCTACAGCTAACAAGAAAATCGTGTTGTCAAAATCTATCTCATAATAATTTAATCCAAAAGGTCATCTGAATCAGGAATGCCAGTTCTCTCCTTCAAATCAGAAAAAAAAAAAAAAAGAAAATGAAAAGACACAAGGGGATTTTTGTAAAACGTTTCTTGAACAAAATTTGTGAATTCTATAATTTGCCAACAAAGAAAGACTAAATACTTCTGGAAGCTTCCTAGGTTCTCAGTCAAGTTCATGATACTGTTTTGTGCCCTAAAGAAAATTGTAGCCATTTGTTAAAGCAATGAAGTTTCCATCTGTTCTATCTTGGTTTAAAGAGGCCGTAAATTTTCAAGAACCTCAAGGCAATGTTTACTGAAATCATAAAATGTCCCTAAAGTGACATCACAGAAACAAAATATAGATGGCAGAATTTTAAAGCTCACAATCGAAACTATCTGCAGTTACAGTTTCATCCAGACACATGCACATAATTATATCTGTATATATAAATAAAGAATAAACAGGGACAGAAGGAGCACCGTATTTACTTTAAAAATAAATGACCGATTTCAGCTGACTTAGCTGGTTAGCAGGGAATCACTCTAAATAAAATAAATGCATTTTTACTTTGTGTGACAAGCAGAAACTAAATTAAACATCAACTTACATGTACTTTATTAAATATTCAAGTTATGTATTCCACTGCAACTTTACTCAACATATACAAAATGTGTATTTCAACAATTTTCGAACAATGCAGAATGTCTCGAGAAAAATTCTAAAGCTGGTAAATTGAGACTTATTTTATATATACTGTATGCCACATACAGAAATGTTAGTAAAAAGAACATAAGTGCAGCCCACCAGTGCACGGCTTCAGCTAACTGATAACAAATATCTGGTTAGTCTTCTGAGTTTTTGGAATAAATTGGCTGGGCCCAGGGAGTGCTAGTGGTCACTAGAGGTGTTCCCCAGGGCTCAGTATTTGGGCTAGCCTTGTTTAATATCTTTATCAAGAAATTAAGGTATAGATATTTTATATATATATATGTATAAAATATATCTTTATCAAGATATCAAGATCTGGATGAGAGAATCAAGAGCACCCTCAGCAAGTTAGCAGATGACACCAAGTTGGGTTGATCTGCTGGAGGGCAGGAAGGACCTGCAGAGGGATCTGGACAGGCTGAAGAGATGGGCTAAGGGCAATTGTATGAGGTTCAACAAGGCCAGTTGCTGGGTGCTGCACTGGGGTCACAACAACTCCATGCACCACTACAGGATGGGGGCAGTGGCTGCAAAGCTGCCTAACAGATAAGGACCTGGCTGTGCTAATCAGGAGCAGCTGAACATGATCCAGAGTGTGCCCAGGTGGCCAAGAAGGCCAGTGGCATCCTGGCCTGGCTCAGCCCTGGTGTGGCCAGCAGGAGCAGGGCAGTGACCGTCCCCCTGCACTCAGCACTGCTGAGGCCACAGCTCCAATCCTGTGCTCAGCTCTGGGCCCCTCAGTGCAAGAAAGACATTGAGGGGCTGGAGCGTGTCCAGAGAAGGGCAACGGAGCTGGGGAAGGGTCTGGAGCACAAGGCCTGTGAGGAGCAGCTGAGGGAGCTGGGGGTGCTCAGCCTGCAGGAAAGGAGGCTCAGGGGGGACCTCATCACTCTCTGCCACTGCCTGACAGGAGGGTGCAGCCAGGTGGGGGGTGGTCTCATCTCCCAGGTAACAAGTGATAGGGCAAAAGGTAATGGCCTCAAGTTATGCCAGGAGAGGTTTAATTGGATATTAGGAAAACTTTTTTCACTGAAAGGGTTTCAAAGCATTAGAACTGGCTCCCCAGGGAAGTGGTGGAGTCATCAGCCCTGAAAATTTAAAAAAAAAAAAAAAAGTAGCTAAGCCTCTGAACACATGGTTTAATGCTGAATGTGGTGGTGCTGGATTGATGGTTGGACTTAATGATCTTTTCCAGCCTTAACATTTCTAAGGTCCTATAATTCTGTGAATATAGTCTGTTTCTCAGGCTAACTTTGCCTCCATATTAAAAATAATAGAAATTCTCATACTCTGCAGCAACAGAAATAAAAGAACATCCAGTACTTTCCATAGTCCCAAGTATTTGGGGGATCCATTAGGAGCAGTAGTAGAGGTATGAATTTGGGGATTTCTCTCATCTGTTTGAAAGGCTTTTTGTCAATCTGCCTCATTTACCAGAACACAATAGTCCTCTGTATTCTGAATGCTGAGACAGACTTTCTGCTTGTTGACAGGCATACAATTTTAACTAATCAGGGCATAATTCAGTCCATCATACTATTATTTGGATTCCTGAATAGTAAGTTCCTGATTCCCTTCTTGCATAAATATGGTGAGGACCACCAGTATTTAACCATTACTATGATTACTGAGTCATAAATAAGAGCTCTGGTGTAAAATATAAGAGTAATACAAATTGCTAAGACAGAAAATCAGATTAAGTGGAACATTGCACAGGAGCCAGAGGAAAAAGATGAAGAGACTGAATATAAAACTTAAAATTCCACACAGGGAGAAGATATTCAGCTACCTTGACAATAACCTGTTTTCCACAGCTCCTAATGGGAGTATCTATTTAGTGATTTAGGGAGAATACAGGAGGAGGGAGGAGCAGGATAGAGAGAGTGGGCATATGTTTAAAGTAGATAACTCAGTGTTTAAGGTAGCCTGAAAAATGTGTATAAGGACGATTGCCATTACTGCATTTAGACAGCATGCCATCATGCAGCTGAGTCTTTCCCCATGTCCCCACCAGTCTGCTCTCTTCACCCAGCCCTTCAGCACCAACTGAAGTCCTGGCTGCTCCTCCTGCTTCCTTCCCTGTGCTCCCCATCCTTCTTCACTCGGTGCAGCTAGGAAAGAGTTAAGTTGTTTTGCAAGATGCTTTGTTTCCTCTCTCCCCTCTTTTTGCCTAAGGAAAAGGTTCATGGGAGCAGGGGTTGAAGCTCTCTCCACCTTTTGCAATGGCCCTCCTGTCTCTTTTGCTCCTGGGCAGGCGGCAGCAGGGCAGCCAGCCAGGCGAATGGAAATTCTCTAGAGGGGGAGCTGGAAATATGCAGTGACCCACTTGCTGTTTCCAAGCTGTGTTGCCCAGTTCTCTGTTCTGCCACAATCTGGACCATTTTAAATGCCACTAAGTACTGTTAGCATACACTGCATGCACGCAAGAGGGGACATCCAGCACTGTTATAAAGCTGACATGCAGATTTAAGTTTAGTCACTATGCCAGCAAGACTGAAAAAGTTATGCTTGTTCCCTGTAGCTTACATCTGTTTCTTGCTGATCTTATGTCTCCTATTTATCTATGCATCCAGAGATCAGCCTAACTCCCTAGGCTTACATATTTGTATGTTTTGTGGCTGTGCCATGCTATACCACTACCTGGTTCCTCAATAATTTCCATTACATTTGTGATGTAGAGCAAAAGAAGTAGATAAAGGCTAAAGAAATAGTACTTGATTCAGTGCTTTAAAAGAAATTAAAAATATTGAATCAAGACATTGAAGTTTCAGGTCTTTGAGCCCAAACATTGAAATATTTCATAGAAAAAATGGTAACAATGGGATTATATCCACATTTAAACTTAGTGGTAACTGCTCTGTTTTTGCAATTGCTCTGTATTACACATTTTCTGCCATAAAAGTTATATGTTAGCCTATTTAGACCTGGTTTGTATGAGGCCCGTGTATGATTTGTTAAGTGGCAGTAATGTTACCAAGAGTATTGATTTTGTAATGTTTTCCTTGCCATGCTTGGCAACATTTTTTCAGATGAACAATTTAATTTTACTAGTTTAGAGGTCATAGCTCATGTTGTGTTATGGCATCATAAATGAAAGGCTTCAGTGAAATTGCATTATATTTAACCCTCAGCAATCAAGAATGACTTTATGTCTGTGTCTTCTCAGACAACTAAATATACTTCATGTATTTGGGAGCTGCAGAAGTTTGACATCATTTGCAGCCTATCCACTGTAGCAGTTGCTGTTGCTGCATTTTGCACAGCCTTTCTGGTACTAGAGCAGTGAGATATTAAAGATTGCAGTGTGAGATAATCCACTAATCACATACAATGAATTACTGAGAAATAGGATGCTGAGGATTTTTTTTCTGTAACAGGAGAAATTAAGAATAATCACCTATGGTTCTATTCTGTGAAAAGAGTTGTGGTCAAGACCTCATTGTCCACGTGACCAGTGATGTGTGGTGTCCCTCAGGGGTTGATACCTGCTGAGGTAGGGTACTATTCAGCATTCCATCTTTGTTGGTGATGTGGACAGGGGACCAAATGCACCCTCAACAAATTTATCAATGACACCAAGCTGTGTGGTGGAGTTGACATGCTGGAGAGAAAATTCCCATGCTGGAGGGAAGGAAGACATCCAGAGGGACCTGGACAGGCTAGAGAGGTGGGCCTGTACTAAACTCATGAAGGTCAACAAAGTGAAGTGCATTGTCCTGCACCTGGGATGTAACAAACTCAGACATACCTACAGGTTGGGCAGAGAATGGATTGTGAGTAATCCTGCAGAGTAAGAATTGGGGTTGATGGCTTATGAAAAAGTCAGCAGGACCTACCAATATGTGCTTGCAGGCCAGAAAGCCAACAGCATCCTGGGCTTCACCAAAAACAGCATGGCCAGTCAAAGGAGGTGATCCTGTTCTATGCTGCTCTTGTGAGACCCCACGTGGAGTGTTGCATCCAGCTCTGTGGCCAGCAACATAAGACAAAGATGGAACTGTTGGAGCAAGTTCAGAGTAAGCCACAAAGTTGATAAACAGATTGGAGAACCTCTGCTATGCAGACTGGCTGAGAAAGCTGGGGTGTTCAGCCTGGAGAAGAGAAGGCTCTAGAGAGACCTTGTAGAAATATTTCAGTATCTAAAAGGCATCTACAGGGAACTGTAGATGTCAGGAACTGTACTGACAGGATAAGGAGTACTGGGTACTGAAAGAGGGGAAATTTAGTTTAGAAACTAGAAAGGAATTCTTTAATGTGAGAGTGGTGAGGCACTGGAACAGGTTGCCCAGGGAAGCTGTGGATGCCCCAGTCCTGGGAGTGTTCAAGGCCAGGTTGGACAAGGCCTTGAACAACCTGGTCTAATGGGAGCTGTCCCTGCCCATGGCAGGGGGAAATGGGACTCAAGAACCTCCCAGGATTACTGAGTCCTTTTAAAGATAACCCACAGTGGCCTTGCAATGGCACAGTGCAGCAGCATCAGCACTGCTGGGTGTATCCCATTAAGTCCCACTGATTTGTATATTTTGAGTTTGTTTGAATGTTCCCTAACCTGATCCTTCTTCACTGGGAAGGAGTAATCCTTGCTACAGACTTCCCTTCTGGCCTCAGGGGTCTTGAATTATTGATGGCCAGTCTTACCAGTGAAAACAGAGGTGAAGTAGTCATTGAGTATGTCAGCCTTTTTTGTGTCCCATGCCACCAGGTCTCCATTCTCACTCAGCAAAAGCCCCACAGTCTCCCTTGTCTTCATCTTTTGCTGCTGATGTACCTGTAGAAAACTTTCTTATTGCCCTTCATTCTCCTGCCAAATTAAACTGGTAGATATAGATTTTGGTTTTCCAGCATTGCAAAGTTTTTAATAAATTTTGCCTGTTAAAAAAGTAACTTTTCTCCTCCTTTTGAAACCAGGGGTTAGAAATTATTCTGCCAGAAGTGGACAGGGAGGGTATGGGTGTCTTGACTCTCTGAGGGTACAGTCTTGGTAAATATCATTGCAAAATTTTAATTGTGTGTGAGATGATTTTACTGTTAACAAAATGAAAAGAATGAAGTTACATTTCTTCTTAAGCTAACACTGAAAATTTAATACTCTTCTTTTTTTTTTTGCTGCTTTTACTTCAATGACTTCAGCAAGAATTCTGAAATATTGTATTTGTCTGCATTTCAAAGCATGTAATTCTTATGCAATTGCTGTGTTGTTCAGTGCAAATCTATCCTGCATAATGAAAAATCCTGCAGAGGTAATATTTAACTTCAGTAGTTAAATATATTCAGGCAGCTAAACAACTCTACAGATAGGGGGCAAAAAATATCCACAGCTAAGCGTACCATGCAAGCATCTATCTCTGCATGATACTGTGATGACTAAACACCCATCTGGAATTAGGCTGAGTATCTTTATTAAACAGCTTATAAGCAAAGTACATGTAGAGAGTTGGTTGCTTCATCCTAGGTATTACTTTGCACCTAGGCAATAAATAGGTTTTTCTTGTCCAGTATCTCAAGTATCTCGACTTTTTCTTTCTAAACACTTCAGCTTCTCATGCATCTCTATTTTACCCTCTTGACTTGACCATTGTACATTCTTTTCTCGTTCTGAACTCGATTCACTTTGCTGCTGAAAAGAATATTCTCCTTATGCCACTGCTGAAAAATAACCCTAAAGCCCAAAGTGGTGTGTCTCTCTTCACATATACTTCCCACTGTTAAATAAAATCTATTTATCATTAAAACCTTTTGCAGTCTGGTGCTGCTCCAGCTATTGTCTTTTGTTGAATCATTGCTCTCATCCTTCCTCCATCTGTGATGCTACTTATTGGTATCTAATTCAATGCACTGTTATCAATGGCTTATTTTCCTGGGAAGTCTTGGTTTGTTCAGGAAGAATCTGTCCTAGGATTACTCCCACTCAATACTTCCAGGAATTACTTATTCAGTGATTTGCATTAATGTCTGTATGATACCAATCTGAAAGGGTGGGAAGCTTTTGAAGAGTGGAGTCAAAATCCAAATAATACAAGCTGGAGAATACATAAAAATCAACGCAATGACATTTGTTAAGGGCAAATAGAAAGCACTGGCTTTAAGATAATCAAAAACATCAGCCTAACTCAGAAAATAACCACTTCTGTAAGACTCTAAGAGTGTAGGAATACGAGTCATCAGCGTCAGGTGTCACTGTGTGCATTGTGCAAATGTCACCAGAGCTGTATTAACAGAACTGTTTTATTTAACATGCCAGCTGGTTTTTCTCTTCAGAAGGTGTTCACTTGCTCACTCGGCTGTTTTCGTATCTTAGACTTCATAAAAGGCCCAGAAAAAAAATCTATGAACTGAGTACTGAATCTTTGAGCTGTTGCAATGGCAACAGCAATGGTAAAGATGTATGCAGAGCACATAGCTCAGTGTCTTTTTGTCTCGGGGTCCCATGCAAACTCCATTCTGATCTCACTTCTAGAAGACCTCTAAGCTTTTTAAGCTAAGCTTTTTAAGGATTCTCAGGTCCCAGATCTGGCTGTGTTCTATGACTGTGTGCCCAGAGCAGATCAGGAGAGGACTGGCTATTCACAAGGCCTTCCCCAGAAGCTTGGCTTATGTGGAAATGCCTTGTGGGGTATGCAGTGGGGGAAAGCTGCAGCAGACTCCAGGGTGAGACTGGGCTGCAGTGCACACTGCACAAGAACACCAACAGCTGCATTGTCTTTCCTCAAAATATCTCCTGGATGGGGCCTCAATGAAATTAAGCACTTGGACAAAATAAAAGTATGTAGGGACAGCTACGTCAGACCCAATGACTAGGGAAGAGTATATGGAAAAATTCTTGAAGAAGAGTTATAACCCAGTACAAATTTCAAAGCATATCTCCCAGGAGGAGGAAAACCAGAAAAATAATGATTTTGCAGTAATAAGATCTCCAGCAAACACAAGCAAAGAAAAAGGAACTAAGGTTTAAAGATCTCACCTGTTGTATTTTAGGGTATCAATTTCTATCTGTAAATAAACTAATACAGGTTTTATAGGAATTTCAGACAGCTATCATTGATTGGCTCTAGTAGAACTAAGGCATACTACTGAAAAAAGTGTACCTACCCTCTAGATAAGAACTGGCTTCTTTCCCTCTCAGCACTTCACTCTGTATTCTTCAGTTCAGAATTCACCAGGGAAATGAGTCAACAATTTTTATCCTTTATTTTTAAAGTGGGTTCCTTGCATGAATCTATGAGTTTCTTCACAAGGTTTTTCCAGAGTCTAGAACAGGCACCTTCCTTAAACTACTACAATATATATAACCTACACTTATCTTTAGAGCTTCTAGATTTCTCAACAAGTGTACTTACTATAGAGGTGAAAAGGCACTAAAAATAAAAAAGAATACACTGAATTTATAGCCTCCCTCATAGAGCCAGAAACTATTATGCAAACTCAAAGAGTAAATTTAGTGGATATTAGCAAAGTACTAGATTTAAATACCAAAAACGCTTATTGCTTAAAATGTTTAAATATACGTAAATAAGAAGATAGACAAAACATAAAACATACTATTTTTTTCTCACCATCTCATTATCTGAATCTTTGTGGAAAACAGAATGCAGATCTCTGGCTTGAACTCCCAAAGAGATTCAAGTGCAAATCTATATCATTGAATACACACTCTAATCCTAAATTTTAACTTTCTATGCATCTGTAGGGATTACATTACAGCCAACCCACCAGCCTTTTGTTACAGTCTGTGCATGTAGAAGACATTCTAACACAATGAGCCACACTTTTACAGCATGAATGTTTAATGTTCCTGATTAAACTGAACTCTGGTGCCACTACTGCAGTGCTGTGTTTGCCCACTATTGTTGATCTTTAAGTATTCTTTCAGGATTTTTAGCTCTAGAGATTTTGAAGTTCTAGGATCCTTACTGTCAGCTACACTGTCACTGCCCAGGTCATAGTCTAATCACAAATACTGAAATATTCCTGTAAATGAGTCTATTTCCTTCACATTATCCAAAAGGTGAAATATTAAGTCCATTCCTGGTGTAACCTTGGTGAAAGATACGCTGGTGCTGTAGTGCAGCCATAGATACTCGATGTTTTCTTGCAATGCAGAGAAGCCAGACAAACCAGAAGTATGCCCAAACTCCTTTGCATTTGTTTGAACTAAACCCAGGAAGCACTTGGTATCTTCTTCATATGGTAGCTCATTTAGCAATGAAGCACATGAAGACACTGGTATAGAGGCAGGGGCAGGGCATCCACCATTCAGCCCAATGATGAGAGGGAATTGGATGTACAATGACAGTCCACCTTCCCATTTTAACTGCTCCACCCAGACTGACTAAAGGAAGAAGCTTCTTTGCCCCATACATTACTTTGTGGTCTTCCAGGAGAATTTGTAGAATCATAGAACAGTTTGTATAGAATAGCAGGAAAGGACCTTTAAAGATCTAGTGTACCCCCCTGCAATGATCAGGGACATCTTCAGCTCAATCAAGTTGCTTAGAGACCTGAACAACCTCACTTGGTTTCCAGGGATGGGGAATCCACCATGTCTCTGGGCAACCTGTTCCACTGTTTTACCACCATCATTGTAAAAGACTTCTTCCTTATACCTAATAAGGTGGTAACTTGTGCAGTGATGCCTGAACCTCTGCTGAGAACATACCTGCTGTTGAAGAGCACAAAGGGGATGTTTTATTGGTGTCATGCCAGCTAAATAGAATGCTGCCCCAGTCTTTCTGAAAGAGGAAAGAGATATTATCAAACCTTACACATTGAAATAAATGGTCAATAAAATTTCATTGAAATACTGTTTTTACTAACTATTTATGATGTAAATGGCCTGGTGCTAAATCATACATTAAAATAAAGCTTGCACAGAGTTCCCATTTGTTATGGCAAATTTTGTGACAGATGGAAAAACATTTCATCAGAGATTGCATTAATGCAATGTGTATTTTTCCAGTGACACTTTGCTTGTACGCTTACTTGATGGATGGAAGACATTTATTTACAGATGATGCATAACTACCAAACTATCAACATATCTAACTGCCTGTAACATGTCAAAATACAATTATATTTTTTCATATGTATTTCCACTGCAGTACAAGCAGAATTTTCCACCCCACAGACATAGTAAAAGGCCTATAAAAATATAACCCTTCATTTTACTTACAAATGCTAATTCTCCTAAAACCTCTCAGAAGTCTCTTTCAAAGCCTAAGGCTGGGATTCAATTCTGGTGCTGCTGGAGTGGTCTGGGGAATGGTATGCTTCAGTCCATGTGGAGGGAGATTTCCTCTGCCCTCTAAATAACCCACAGGCAGTTCCCAGTTTCTCAGGTCAATTTTGCACCTTGGGCCAAAAATCTCTAGTGTTGTGGTGGTGCAAAAAAGAAAAAGTGGCATTAGGAGCAAGAAGACAGTGCTTTCAATGCCTCTATCCATCACCCCTCATAACTGATATCCATACAGAATTAATCACTTAAATCAATGATCCTCATGACCTCTAAGTTCACAGTCAGCCACTCAAACTGCACCTGGGGTGCAAAAGAAGGGGCTTTGTCTGCTAGTAACAAAGTACTGCTTCACACTAATGGTAAGGAATGCCACAGTATTGCTGCATCACTCCCATCTGGCCAATGCTCACTTGTGAGCAGCTCTGAAGGTTGCTATAGATAAAAATTACTGTATTGGCTTAATGTAATTTACATTCACAGACCTAGTCAATGCGATTCTTGCCTTGACCTGGAAATTGGAGCACTGCATTTAAGGGAAAAGAAAAGATCTTGGCAGGAAATAGGAAAGTATTCTATTAATCAATTAAGATGTGTGTTCATCAAAAACACCAGGGAACTTCGCTGTATCCTTGGGGAGGAAATTCAAGTGTTGCATTTTGGGTGACATTTTTAAGTAGCAAGCACAACAAATTACAAATCCTGTAGTCTCTTATTTACATAAATAATTGGTGTTTAATTAAAAATTTTCTGAGAATACTGATCATGCCCAGATGCAGTCATATGTATGCCCCCAATATTTTTAAACAGTTGGAAAACAAGGAGAAGCATTGCTCCTGGCTGAAATATTTGAGCTATTTCTGTCTGAGGTTTGAGCTATCACAAGCTTCAGCGTGAACTGTTGTGAATCTGTGGCCAGTGTAGCCCCATCCACTCCACTTTCCTGGACCTCTGTTGTCTTGCAGGGGAAGGGAAGGGAAGGGAAGGGAAGGGAAGGGAAGGGAAGGGAAAACTGAGGAGGCGCAGCAGCATCCGACTACGCAGAGAGGGTGGTATGTGGCAGGTGGGAAGTGAGATTGGTTATGGATGACTGTCTGTGAAACAGGCTTGACTCACACTTAGATGTGGTACATCTGTCCATTTGCACCCCTTAGGGTGTACACCCTCACCAGCTGTCATGGCAGATGACATGGAGTACCAGATGATTGATTTTTTGAATTCAGATGACAAATCCCTCCTCCTCTTGACCAACAGAAAGTTGCATTTAAGTCGAAGAGGAAGTCCTTTTGAAACTTTAATGATGTCTTCCCAAATTCTATGTGAATATAAGATTTCTCTAAGCTATATCTGGAAAAAAAAAAGAAAAAAGGAAATTCATATGGATAAAACCCCATAGAAAAATCACTGAAAAGAGAAACATACACCCATGGCATCTCCTTACCTTTCTGAAAGTGTTCTCCAAAGTCCAGGTTTCCATGGTTTGTGCTGTTTTAATTATCCATCTGAAGCCTTGATGTTTCTTCTTTTCCACAAGGAAGCAAAGATTATAACTCCCAAAATGGCTTTCTACCCATGTAACTTGTCTTCATTAGATTTCTACATTCTTTCTTCATATCAAATATTTTTTTCTGTTGCCCGAGTTTCAAGACTGTTCTCATCTACCCTTTTTCTTAGTCAACTCACAGTTAAGTTATATATACTTATATACTTGCTTGTTTGTTTTTTTGTTTTTGTTTTTGTTTTTTTTAAATCCTTCTTTGGTTTCATTTTCCTGGGGCTTGGTGAGAGTAAGTGTTCAGAGAAATGGGTTAGAAAACATATTTCACTGTGCTCTGGCTAGGTTGTCTTCTGTTTTTAATGTTGATGGGATGGGATGACCTGCAAACTAGCTTGGCTTCTGAAAGTACTGCCATTGTCTAGTTAAAAAGCCAAACAGTCAGCACCATAAATGTTTTAGAAGAGTAACACAGAAAGCATGAGCAAACAAACATGGCAAGGTACACCAGCTCTGTTATACTTACTCCTGGCACGTGTCTCCTCCAGCCATCCTCCCTTAAGCTGTCCTTCCCTGCCCTGCCAGCTTGACAGAGGCACCATTTACAAAATGCTCACTCAGTAGTTGGCTCATGATACCCATCTATTGATTAGCTGGCTGCTGCCAGGAAGGTCTAATCAAACTTAATTGCAAAGAGGATGTCAGAGAGGGCATTAATTTCGAGGTCTCTCTTCTGCCCTCCTGCTGGTTTTATCAAAAGATGTAAGAAATTATTTATTAATTGTTGGGAGGCACAGGCAGGAATGAGCCCTCTAACATTCCTGCAGTAGTGGACTGTGGGATGGGTAGATGTGCTACTGCAGTGAGTTAAGAGGGATTTCTTATGTTCTTAAATGTGAGACATCTGTTCCTGTCAAATGTGGTTGAAGTTGCCTGACAGCTCCAGAAGTTATGGGGACTGTGGGGGAACTAATGGGAAGAGGGACTGTAAAAGCTTCATTTCCTTAGAAACCAGGCAAAAAATACTCCAACCCATTATCTCTTTATGAATTATTTCTGTAAAGATTGCCCTTTACATGCTTTAAATATCTGAGCTACACCAGTAGAAATCTAGCAGTGTACAGGCTTTTCATAAGCATTCTGACATAATGTCTTGATTTGCTTGAAAAACACAAGGAGGTAAGAATGTACAGATGAATGTGTCAATTATTTTTTTTTACCTGTCTAAATCTAAACAGTGTGTTTCTCTGTGTAGCAAGCCAACTCTGCCTGCTCTGCAGGCAGAGCACTACTTGCAGCTGCTCTGTTCTCCCTCCAGGTCACCACATCTTCACAAGAAAAGCAGGATTGAAAGGGGTCACTGCTGAGGCTTCATCCCCCAGCAGACCTTTCATACAACGCTGTCACCTGTGGCCAGAAATTGTAACAGTCCTTGCAGTGCACCAACTCTATAATGTATAGATTCTTCTCATGTGGCAATTCCAGAGCGTTTATTACTTTACTTCTGAAAGGAATATTACTGCTGCAAGAAGACCATAGGAATTGGATTTTAACCAGAAATCATGTGCAGCCTCCCTCTGCAGCTTGTGGTGTGTCTGTGGAGATATGCTGTGTGTTTAATTAAACCTCAGGATTCCTTTTTTTTTCCTTTGTTTATCTGACAGGACATGAACGAGCTTTGTGGCTTATACCAGTCTGGTATTTTTGTAATATGTTCTTCCAGATGCCTGTGAGACTTAGCTCAGGTCAGTCAGGGAATCTATCAAATACATCAAGGTTAACACTGATAAATCCAGACACTTAATAATTTTATGCAATTAGCTTTAGTAGAATTTCTTCTTTTTATCTTATGACTTTAGGACTTCATATGAAATACAGTAGGGGAAATTTAATCAAACCGGAACTCTATTAACCTAGTTCTAGGTCTGTATCCTCTTGCTTCTTTTAAAAGTTACTAAATGTTCAATAGTAAAATAATGCTTGGAGTCTGGGTGATTCTGCAAACTAAAACCTGGGAGATAGGTAATACTAATTTTGAAAGAGAAGACAGATGTATAAAGATTCAGTGGTGAAAGTGAGGCATGGGGAAAACCTAGAAAAAAACAGCACTGAAAAGCAATTAGTGTCTGCTGAGAATTTATAATGATCATTCTTGCATTTTTTTCAGTCCCAAAGTATCACTGGCTTTATTTCATCTTTGAAATGTGTTTCAGGAACATTTGTAGTTCATGTAATATCAAGCCATCAGAGCAGAGGAAGTACGGCCAGTAGCCCAGAAATCAGTAATTAGTGCTGGCTGCTGCCCTTATGGGCTGAGTAGCTCAGTTTCTCATGTGCTATCCTATCACTTTTCACTACATGCAAATACTACTTCAGTAGCAGCAGAGATTTATCCTTGTTTATAGAGCCATTGAGGCTTATGCTTTCCAAGAATATTCATATTAACAAAGTCCAAATTTATTTGGTACAAACCATCACAATAGTAGAAATGAAGACATTTCAGTGGTGAGAATAACCAGGGACCTCTGCTTTTCCATATCTGTAGATTAAGATTAGATCTCTGTTTTAGAAAATACTTTGTATCTTTAATTGAATGTAAAAACCTGAGGAAAACTATTAGTGGGTGAGACTCTTCAGCATGAGCTTTTTACCTGGGTAGACTAGTAGTCTCCAATAACATTTCTGGTCTGATGAAAAGTTCTCTTATAATTTAAACAAATGACTTCTTGTAAGTGCATATGGAATAATAGAATATACTGAGTTTGAAGGGACCTACAAGGATCATCAATTTCATCTCCTATTTTCGTCCAGCAAGATATAAATGTGTGCAGTAGGCAGTTTGTCTGAGGTACTGGTGTTTCAAATCACTGTATGAGGTTTTTCTCTTCATCATATTTGTGTTTAAATGTAAAGCCTGTCACTGCAAAATTAACACAAAATTTTATATTTTAAATTCAGGTATCCCACACCAGTGGGATACTGGTTAGTTCAGTTCTGGTTACTGAACTTGTTTAACAATCATAAAAAAGAATTTAGGCATTAAGAATTAAATACATAGCATGAATATTAAATCTTTGATTTCTGCCTAAAGTTTAAACTGGTCTTAAAGCAGGATGAAGAGTATTTAATAATTCAGTTAAAATAGGTTTTTAAAATTGTGTAATAATTACATTAAATACACTTTTATTTATTATTTAAAGAAAACAATTAATATTTAAATGCAGAAATGTATTTCCTAATTTAAAGAAAAAATAGAACTGTACTGAAACTAAAATAAAAATGTGTAACATAAATCAATGAGTGACCCCTATTTTAAATAGCCCACCATTGCTAAATATTTAAAGATTAAACCCATTAAAATTATGTTATATGAAATTAACTTGTGGTCAATTATGAAATAATTATTACTATTTTTGGACATTGATTATTTTGCAACAGCTTTCTAATGGCTGTGGTTACCGTTTCTCCTCAGACAGAAAACTTACAGAAATATCTCACATGCAAGAGAAGTTATTTGGCAGCAGCTGTAATGCTCAGAAATGCTTTCTTAAATTTTTCATTTTAATATGATTTTTTGAAGAGGTGTTGTTCAAAAATAAAAGTTAGTTTTCTGGCACATATATTTTGATTTGATCCCTTTTCTGCAGTTGTTTCTGCTTCTAGTTGTTAGAAGAAAATCTTTTGGATCTGCAGAACTCAAGCTAGAAATTGTAATGGGAATATTAATGTTGAGAAAGCCAACATGCTGTTCTTTCTTTCTTTCTTTTTTTCTTTCTTTTTTTTTTCCTTCCCTTATGGGTAGATATTTTCTGAAGTACAGGACCATATTTTTTCATGTCTTACAGCTCATGGGTAGAAGAGCCAAAACACACAGGATAGAAAAATTCTAACTAATACACTTAAAAAAAAAATAGTCATGCATATGAATGAAGTTATAATATTCTGGAAGATTTTTGTTAACTTCAAACAAATTTGACAAGATCTTCCGTGGCTGGGTGTGAATTACTTCACCTTTATTACACAATTAGTCCTTATTTGTTGTCAAATTCCTTGGAACTCTTCAGTGTAATTACATGTTGTAGTGCACAACACAATGCATAAATGTAGGGCATTTGTAAATTCTCCTTTTTTCATGTTCCTCCTACTGTGGCACCAAATCTTGGAATCATTCCTACTGAAATTAGGGGAAAATCCCCATGGCTGAAGACTGCGGAGAGCGCAGCAAAGTCTTGCACATGGTGCTGCTCGGGTGGATCCCAGAAGGCTGTCCTGGGCTCTGGCAGATGCAGGTGTTGGTGGAGAGGGGAGGAGATGTTTCAGGGCTAAGCTCCAACAGATCCTCTCTCCTCCAGAAGCCTGACCACCCTGGCAGGGGTACTTGGCTCTGCGTGCAAAGCTGCTGGAGATGTAGGGTCTGGGGTCTCTTTCTCACCACCTGCAGGGCAGTGGATAAGGGCCCTGCCAACATGAATCTTCCTTGATTGAATAGTGGCCCCTGGATTACACTGTAATACTGTCTAAGGTGTAAGGGAACAACTTCTCATTGCTTAATGACCAGGAGAATTCAGTGTACCCAAACACTGTATGTGAGCTCACATCTTTTCTAAACAATCACCTAGGAAGAAGAGGATGGGAAATAAAACACATTTTTCTCTCAAGGAGAGAGGAAATACTATTTCAGGATAAAAAGAAAAAGCAACACATATATAGTTAATAAGAACAACAAAGTTAGCATAAAGAGTGATAAAATAAATGTAACCCTTTGATCTTTTAACAGACTGACTTTCTTATTCAGTAAAATTTAAATATTTAAAAGATCATATTTCCTAATTAGCTCTTTCTTTAGCCCTTGGTATGAATATCCAACATTTTCATGCTGGGGAATATAATCCAGTGATATTCACGTGGCTGATAGCCCTCTCTGTGTTCCCAAGTGCCTTCAACTACCAGTGACATTGGGGTGAGGTTTGTGCAGACTGACTCCACCTGGAAACCAGAGGCAGCAGATGCCAGAGAAAACTCTCTATGTTGTTTTATAACTGGGTGTTTTGCCTCAGCAGAGAAAGAATGAAGATGATATAAAGCAAAGGTTGGCATTCACAAATCCTGTTGATGGTAACAGCAGGACAGCCATGCCTGTGCTAAAAAGAGAGTATGCCACATCTCTCCACTCAGTCTGAAATGTCCTGGCAGAAATGGTCTGCTGAGACAGAAGACCCACAGGCTCTGAGGAAGACTTTTAAGATATTTGTCATTTCTTCCCCTAGACAAAGGAACTGCTGCTCCATGGTGGTTATGAAAACATATGAAAAATGGCAGCATCTATAACTGAGTGGAGATTTTCTATGCCACCATTTCCTACAACAAGTAAATGTAATTTTCACATCAATTTATCACTGGAGAGAAAGTCAGGGTTCTTAACTGTAAGATGCTCTGGAAAGCAATGTTGTATGGGATCCATTAATGCAGGCACAGTGTTTGAGCTAGATGCTCAGGCTACTTCTGTGACCCAGAGTGGTAGATCTTTCCAGAAAGAGACTCCTTGCCAAGCCATCCCCAACCAGAGGACCCCCTACTCTTCACTGAATTCAGGGGGATCTCAGCCTGCCAGCTCAGACCGGATGCCAAACTTCTTGGCAGTTAAAGGGAAGCAAGATAGTCCCACAGATAGTAGGTGGAATAAAAATGCCTGTGACAGAGATACCAAAGTTTTACAAGGAGACAGAAGCAAGCAGAGTGGGCTTGTGTAGGCAAGCGTGTAGTTTATTCCAGATGGTGTTTTGCTTCAGTAAAAGCTGCAAATTCTCTTAAAGACACTTCTGTGCCCCTCAGTGTAGCATCTGAACAATTTGCAACTGATGTATTCATAAAATTTATAAAAGACGTTGCTCATACAAAAATGTCATGAAGCACTGGTCTTGGCAGGATGGGAGGAGAACTGGTGTAGCTGCATTTATGGTGAGAGGGCTTGGGAACACTCAGGAAGTGGTGCTGAGGACTGCAGCTGGGAGTCCCTAAAGGAAGAAGTTAATGTGCTCACTGGCCACAAATGCAGCTGCTTCTGGCACCAGCCAACATTCAGGAAAAACCTCCAATGAACATAAAAGACATTCTGGTGGTTTGTATTTTCACAGATTTCTGTGGAAATTACTCTGTCAGTGCCTACAATCATTCCTGTCTCAAAAGTGTGTGCATTTGTAGCAAATGCCTGTGAAGTTTTCATTTTTTTTTTTTTTTTGTTTGTCTGTTTCTTCTCTTTTTTAAAAAAATCCATACCAGAACTATAAACAAGGAGTTTAAGAAGGCAAATAACAGAACATTCATACAGATAGTCATGCACATTCTCACTCCAAAAACATTTGGCCAGCTAAGGGTGATGTGCCTTGTAAGTATTTTGTTCCCAGAAAATCTGATATCTTGAAAACCATGATATCTTGTTCAGTTCTAATCCTGTGTTTCAAATGTGGCAAGAGAATGTGGAAAATGCCAAATTATATCCTTCTTCCCCTCTTATTCTTTTAAACAATCCTTCATTTATTCAAGCTTTCCAACTCCTTGCATGTAAAGATACCATATGGAAGAGAAGTCCAGCACAGATGTGGCAATCCTTCTGTCCTTTCTATCTAAATTAAAGAAGACAAGAAGACTAAAACACAAGTCCTTCCATCTTCCTAACTGAAAAACCTAGGTAAGCATCTTAAAAAATTATTAGTTACATAATTAGGAACCCGCATTTGCAGCCAAAAAAAAAAAAAAAAAAAAAAAAAGTTGGTTGTAGAGTCACATCTGAGATTTTCTGTTAATAAATTGAAATAACCTGATCACAAAAATATTGTAAGTCTAAATAGAAACTAAAAAAAAACCCCCAAAACAACAAATAAACTAAAAATTAGATGTGTTTTAAATTGAAATCCAAAAATAGTAAGGACTAGGGCTGCACAATCCTGATCCTTGCACACAGTGTGCAGGAAAATCAGGTACATTGGAGATACACAGTTTTGGACTTCATGGCCTCGGCAGCCTTAGCTTTGACAATAAATTTTCAGGCTGTGATATAAAATGAGTATTTCTGGTGAAATCAGAGGCGCTCATTGACCTGTGTGTTATGAGTCACTTCACTTTTGCATATTTTTTTTCTACTCTTTCTTTGTCTGTCTTCTCTTATACTCCAGACTAACCTTGGATTAGACTCTATCTTGATCATGGGTGTTGACATTAGTGCAGTAAAGAATATAAATATTAAAACAATGTGGTTTTTACACAAGATTGCATGGTTTCAGACCAACATGATCCACATCTTTTTCAGGCTGTTTATTTTTAAAAACGTGAATAAAACTTTAGTCACCATGTTATCACAATTTTTCTTTTAAAAGAATCAACAGTGAAGTTTCTTTCTGTTATTTCTGCCAAATATGGAGCAAGTGTGACTTGGCTCCCCTAGCCTGAAAAGCATGACATGAAGAAAACGCTCCGTGATGCAACATTCCTAACGAGTGACATGTGTCTTTGTCTGACTCTGCCAGCACTGGGCTATGTCCTTCTTCTGGTTCATCCAAAAGAAAACAAAACAGATCATTAAAGGTCCATGGTGCTGTAGTATGGTTTTATTTGTCATAGGAAGTGTTTATCAAGTACCGCTGAGAAGAGATGTTGTTCTCTTTAAAGACAAAAAAGCAGAGATGACTCTGCTCTATGACTAATAACAGAGTTCTAAGGAGATACTTCAAACTCAATTTATAAAAACCTTGCAGCTCAAAAGGTGACATGAAAGTTGAAAAGGATAAAAGAACTGGCATTTTAAAATGGAGTAAGAAAAAGTGCCTTTGATAAAAATGACAGAATAGCAGCAATTTCTGAAACACAGTAATTCTAGCCGAGTAAAGATATTGTAATGGTTATGGATAATAACAGGTAGTTTTCAACCACAGAGTCAGTCAGGTGCATATTAAATTGATCAAAATAAAACCTCTAATAGTCACCTCTGTATGTGACAACTAGAAGATAAATAGAATTAAAATAATAAAGATGGAGATTCAAATAAGCTTTTAAAAAAAGAGAAGGCAGAAGAGTATTAATAATGTAGTAAAATAACAGAACCTAAATAAACTGAGAATAAGGGTTGTGTGGGCTGTCATTTTACATATTGCCCTCCTTTGTAAGCAAGAAAAAAGGAGGAAATAATGCAGTAATAAGATTTGCTAGACTTATCCCACAGGCAAGTTGTAAAGATTCATTAAGCAGTATTCCTATGGTAGTTGAGGTTTGAAAACACTGTGTAAGCATATATTATAACCCACTAATCAAGTGGCTGAAATCAAGCCTTTATATCCAGGCAGAAAACTAACATGGCACTTCAGAAAGGAGAAAAATTATGTTTAAGACAAAAGAAAAGCTAGATAAAAGGCAAAGAAGATGTCAAGGAGTACCAAAAAAAAAAAAAAAAAAAAAAAGAGGGGGGGAAGATTATTAAACCATACATATTGCTGATAAAGTTCTTTAAAGCAGAGGAAAAAAGCATTACCAGCATTTACTGTTAAATNAAAAAAAAAAAAAGCTTTCACTAGAAAATGAAGAAAACATTCTCTCACCTAGAAGATAAGAAGATATAATAGAGGAAAAGAATGAGTGATACTAATGTAACAATCTGCTTACTGCTGAGATTTACTCACTGAACCGAGGTGCCCCAGTCAGGGTCCTAGGCTGGCATCCAGACAGATGAGCTGGCAGCTTGAGCTCGTTGGTCAGCCACTGAAACCATCCTGCTGAAATTAACACCTGAGCTACCTGACTGTGAGGAGGCAGGAGTGTGTGCAGCTTCCAGAGGGAGAGCCAATCTGCCAGGGTCCGTTTAAAATTTCAGGTGAAAATTAATGTTGGAGGTGGGGGACTGCTTTCCTTTGTTCTTTTCTTATTTAGCATGTCAGTGAGGCGTCTGTGTCCTAAAGGCTTCAAGTCTGACACCTGGAATTAAATAACATGGTTACTCTCCTCTTAAATGATTACATTACCAAGTTGTGTAGGTGCTGTGCATAAACAAGGTCACAGTTTTCCTCAGCATTGGTGGCCTCTTTCAGAAACACCTATCAGACCTTGAATTTAGGGCTGGATGACAAGTGAGTTTTTCCACCTGCAAGTGTCAATGTTGGCAGTTAACAGCAGACACACACCTTGGGGATGCCCATGTTCAAGTCCATGAGTGACATTGACTGGGAATCCCTGGCTCCTAACAGATTTGGAACTGTCTTTTCTGGATCTTCAAAGAGTCCTTCACTTTGAATTTATGTTGATGAGTTACTCTGAAGACATACATTATCCTGCTTTAATAACAAAACTAACTGAAATACGTTTCTTTCCTTCTAATATAAGGCATAAACAATTTTGACAGTTTTCACCTGAGTATTTTATTCTTTTCAAAAGAATTACCACCTCCTGAATGTATTGTATGAGTGGGGGATTTTTGCCTCTGTATAAAAGTCAAGGTGAGAAAAAATGTCTTAAATTGTATTAAAGCATTTAGTTCTAGTCATTGTGGTCCACAACAAAACAATGCAGAAAGGTAAATATAAGAGCTAGAAAAGTACAGTATCTGCACTTTTATATTAGTTTAAAAGAAAAACTGAATAATAATAATAATAATAATAATAATAATAATAATAATAATAATAATAATTAT